>CM055201.1:3211407-3421185 GCA_029224185.1 Karalla daura
TGTTGAGAGGTCACAGGATTAGCAGGAGACATGGTATGCATTGTCACAAACTTTTGTAGAGACACTTTTATAGAGGCACATGAAGTGCAATTTTGCCAGTACACTCCCATCCATATCGTTTGAAATATTCAACTCTTTCAGCTTAATAAGTGTGCGCTTTAATCCGTTGTCTTTCCAGAAATGGACGTGATTGGGAGTTTCTTCCATGTTGCTGCTATAGTTGTGACTGACTTCCTTCAATTTCTATATCTGTGCTGAGCTTCTTTGAAATTTTTGTTCTGGGGTCAAATGCCAGTATGGCAACCAGTTCATCATCCACCCATTGTCAGTCAAGTTAAAGCATATACATGCAGAACAACATCGGTTCCAACCACACAATTTGTGCACTTTAGTGAAATTGGAGAAGTCTTGTATGCTAACCTGTACTAACTTCAGTTGTGCAGTTATAGATGAATTTAGACCATAATTAATTTTTTACTAATTTTTTACTTTTTTTTTAAGTGTTACAAATGTAAATGCAGTGTGTGTTTCGAACAATTAGATGAGAGGCAAGTACACTGAGTAGCTGACTCACTCAAAGATGTATTTAATAGGAAAAGCAGTGTTAGATGTGCTTTGGTACTATCAGTAATAGGTCATATCAGTATGACCCCCAGTATGAGCGGTCGTGGCTGGACTTTTACTATAGATGTTCTTGTGGACTGGAGGGGAAACGTACTGCAGTACACTGGATGATCACTCAGTTTTGTCATGAACATGCTTAATTCCTTGTTTGCAATGTAACCTTTCTACACATTGGCTTTTGTCTATGGTGGTGGTTTTCCTTCACTTCAGGTCAACAAGCTGTTGACCTCTGATCCTCAGTTGCACCCCTTTAATTTTTATTTTACACAGTCAAAATACATGCTCAGGCTTTGTCCTAAGGTAACACTGCTGACCTGCAGCTGCAGCTAAATGCCTGCTACTGAATTGCATTAACAAGTCACACACGTTCTCGCTCTCTCTTCCCCTCCCTCTAAACCAATCACACACGCACACAAACACACACACACACACACGCACACACACATTCATCACTGGCACACGCAAACACCATACTTCAGAGGCTATTGTCTATGTGAGGAAGGTGGGGGGATGAAGTCAATAACAGATGATTGTGGAGACAGGGGCTCCCTCAATCTGAGGGACAAACTGCCAATCTGTCAGGCTCACACAAAGTGTGTGTGTGTGTGTGTGTGTGTGTGTGTGTGTGTGTGTGTGTGTGTGTGTGTGTGTGTGTGTGTGTGTGTGTGCGTGTGCGTGTGCATGTGAGCATGTGTGTGTGTATGCGTGTGTGTGTGGCTTGGACGCTGCTCTGTCTCGAGGGACAGCAGTTGCAAAGCCTGTGGCCTCTGTCTTGATTAGTCACAGCTATCACAGACAGACGGACAGACAGACAGACTCACACACACACACACTGAGGCTTGCTGTGTATGTTTAGGTGTGGCTGTATCATTGTGTCTGAGAGGTAATGGATCATCAGCAACAAAAGCTCAGGTTTGCAAGAAAATGAACTGAAAATGAAAGAACGGATTTTAAGAATAATTAACTATGCTACAATTGAATCACGGGATACCCAGTCCGGAAAGTGGCTGAAGCAGACAAATAAATTACAGAGTGTAATGCTCGAAGAAGACTGGTTTTCTATAGATCTCTTGCCTTGTGTTCTTTTTCCAAGGATCAGTATATGCAGATATGAGAGCTACCTCAATGTTTATACTTTCAGATGTGCAGGATAACAGAGGAAAAAATAAGGATCTAACTGAGGAGGAGGAGAAAAAGGAGGTGGGCATACATGTGACATGTGATCATTTAGTATGGCGTTGGATGAATAACAGTATAAATCCAAATGCAATACTGTTATTAATCTGACCCGAATAAAAGCTTTTACAATCATGTGGCAAAATTACCAGACAACATATCTGAACTATCTTAACCAGCTGTTATGGTTTTGTGTTTTTGAGGTAAATAGAAATTAGTGATACTCCATCTTCTTGTCTTTCTAATAAGCCACAACTGATCCCCTATTAAACTAAGCATATAATGAGGCCTTAAGGTCCAGCTGCTCACCCAGGAACATTAACCATTCATTCACACACAAAATAGCATGGTGGTCTATTTGGAGCTGCTCCAGACTGTGAACTGCATGGGCTGAGGAGCAAAGCTCTTCTGCTACTGCTGCCTAAAACACTAAAATATAAGAGTGACAATGTGACAGTGTGATATAATATTTTCTAAAGGCTTTATAGCCATCCAGAGCTTTGTAGCTTCAAAAGCAAGTCAGTCCCCATAGACCACTAGATTAAAATGCTTAACTTCACAGTGGAAAAGGTTTACAGCCTTGAGCAAAATACAAGTTCTGGGATGAAATTGCCCATGATTTGCTCATTTAAATGAGGACAAGTCTTCAACCTCTGATCATTTTTAGAGTTACAGTAGAAATCTGCCAGGTTCAGACACTACTACAATACTAACACTATGTAATTTGTGTCACGTGGCATACTTGCTAATGTGTACAACAAAGCAGCAAGGCAAACCTTATCCTGTCCTGTTTCCTGGTGGAAAAAGAGCTGATATTATCCGAATCATTCATGTAAAATCTGTTTGTGAATGAGGTCATGTCTCATCATTTGCATTTGCTCTCATTTATTTTGATCAGGCAATGCATGCAGACAATGCACAAGGTGAAATCAATATGCCAAGAATCTCTCACAGCACTTACACAAATGCAAATTTAGAAACGCACATAGTTCTGGTTAGACTTGGATTCCTGATCAATAATATTGATGTAGTGTGCCTTGTGATGTTGAAGGCTGACACTATGTGGTAATCAGGGTTGCAGCTGCACACTGAACAGGGTAGACAAGGAGTGAGAGAGAGAGAGAGACAAAGATGGAGGAAAGAATGGATTTAGGTTGGGATGAAACAGGAGGTAAGAGAGAAAAAGATTGAAACTGAGTTTGGATTCTTGGAGGGATGACAGAATTGCTGATGATGTGTTAAAAAGGGGAATGAAAGTAAAATCATAATTAACAATGGTTTAGCCAAGGTATAGAAGTAAGCTATTTTGGAAGAATTAAGAGAAAAGGAAGGTTTTGTATACTGAAGGCTATTAAACAGTCTAAGAAAACAGGTGAAACACAGATTAAACATATGACGAAGAGCAATAAAATGTTTGAACTACAGTGAAAAACTGGACAAATTATAATTTGAATCAGTATTGGAAGCTACTCATGTTTATTAATGCAAATACATTTTGAATCCAGTATTTGTTTTGTGTCTTTATTTCTGTTAAGGTATTCAGACAGTTCCAATCCTTAATCATTTTCCAGAATGCAGAAGCAGCCAGTTTTTCATCACGTATAGCATCAAAATACACAATGAGGTGGGTAAGGTGGACAACTTTGTCCCAGCTGTTACTCAAGAGACTTATACAATGCCTAGACAAAACTCATATTTGCTGGACCTCCTTTTGCTTTGATTACTGCATGCATTCACTGTGGCATAATTTGGCTTTTGCAATGTCACAAGATTTATTTTGATCCATTATTGCATTGATTTTTCACCAAGGTCTTGTTTTGATGATGGGAGAGTCTGAGTGTGCTTCAGTTCTACTGTGCTTCAGTTCTTCAGCACATCCCAGCACATTGGACCGGGATCTTCTTTCAATGCTGCCCTGGTGGTATGCCGAATTGCTTCTGTATCTCTGATCTCCTTGTGTTTCTGCACTCCCTGTCTGACTTGCCAGCCAACTTTGTCTTACTTCTGTCCCCGCGGACTCACCCACCCTCTGATCCTCAGCCCTGCTAACTCCTGCAAAGGTCTGTGAATGGTCCTTCTTCCCTAAGAAGTTAACTATCCTGGTAGCCCCTGGCAGCCACTGTGCTACTACTACCACCTGCTCTAACTCCATCTGTTGCTCTTGTTAACAAAATTAAACTTGTTGAGTCAGTGCTGTACTGGCTCCAAATACATGAGCGTGATAGTACAATCTGGCCATGTCGGACCCAGCACACAGCTCCCCTCCATCTGCTACCAACCGGCAGGGAAATTTGGACCAGAGATTAGCAGCTGTTACCAAGCAGCTGCAGATCCTGTTGGCTTGGCATTGTCCTTGACCACCTGAGTCTGCTTCTTTCCCAGTTCTTGTGATGCCACTGTGATGATTGTCTCATTTGTTTTGCTCCCCTTGGGTACGGCGGACTTCTCATGTTCTTTCCTCCAGCACTTTTGGGGACCCACACTGAAGGCAGATGTGCAGTCTTTTGTCTCTGCCTGTCCTGTGTGTTGCCAGCAGAAGACCTCACATCATCCACCAGCAGGTTTTTTGCGTCCTTTTCCAGTGCCCCATTGACTCAGGTCCTATATCTGGATGGATTGTGTCACTGGTCTTCCTTCATCAGAGAGAAACATGGTAGTCGTGATGGTAGTCGGCTGGTTCAACCAGTGGAGTCACTTTATTCGTGTCCCAAAACTCTGCGAAGGAGACGGCTAAGTATCAACACAATTTTCTTCTACATGGTCTTCCCATTGACATAGTGTCCATCTGGGGTCCCTAGTTCACCTTGATGTTTTGGAGAGAGTTCTGCTGCCTCCTTGGGGCCACTAAATGGCTGACATCTGGGTTCCAAACCCAATACATTGGTCAAACAGGTTCAAACAGGTGAATCATTAGAAACGCTGCTGTATGCTGTTTTTCCTCCCAGAATCCCTCTTTCTGTGCTTCTCATTTGGTTTAGATCAAATATGCACACAGCAATCTGGTTTGGTCTTTCACCACCTTATTTCAAGCCCAGGAGAGAAAGGCTTCATGTCTGTCCACACAAGCCTTCGTCCGCAGATGTTGCAGACCTTGATTGAAGCCTTGCACAGCTCTACTTAAGGCCCAGGAATGGCAACCAGTCACAGATGGTCTACATCATGGTCTCTTAGACTTCCTCACTCCATGAGAATTGAAGGTTGGACACCTTCCATGTCTCCGGGATCAAGCTAGTTACTAGCAGCCCTTTGGACCCTTCTCCAGCTGCCTCACCACCACCCTGGGAGATGGAGGGGTGTCAGGCTTTTGCAATTATTCATCTTATCCAGACTCATCAGTAAGGCGCTCCAGTCCTTCTCGGGCTTCTCCAGTTACTACCAGAGATTTGTCAAGGATTATTCAAGGATTGTTAAGCCTTTAACCAACCTTACAGCCGGATATCCACCACAGCGGAAAGGAGTCAAGCTTAGTCGAAGTGATGGAAAATACCTTGACCTAAAAAAGCCTTATGTTAAACACAAGCTAACATCATCCCCTATCATCATTCTCTAGGTTATGCGGATCCCAAGGCTTCCTTATGTGCTCCGCTATATATCAAGACCTAGAAGTGACGTGTGTAATTGCTTATGCTAGTAGAGGACTCTCCTGCAGTGAAGCAAGATACCCAGCCCACAAACCTGAATTCTTGGTCCTTAAATGGGCTAACACAGAGAAGTTTCATGACTGTATTGAAATTGTATGGAAACTCCTTCATTATCATCACGGATAACAACCCCTTGACATACCTACTTACCACAGCCAAGCTTGATGCTGCAAGCTACTATTGGTTAGCTGCACTCTCAACAATCACTCAGCATCAAGTATCGAGCTGGTAAGCAGAATGCGGATGCAGAGTGGTTCTCAAGGAGACACCATACTACCCTAGAAAATGATGCTGCATCACAGGAAGAGAGCCAAAGGACTGACCGCTTCACTTGACAGCTATTAACATCCATAGGCATTCCTGAACGCTTTTGTTTCCTGCTCCATTACACATGCTTCAAATGAATGCCTTATTATTAGGCTTCAGCAGAACTTGATGATTGACTGATCATTTCAATTATCAAGATTTCTGGTGTGATAGCTCCTGTTTCATGCGTACTGACACATCTGTAAGCTTCGTGAGAACAGACCAAATTAGACATAAAATATATGCACTAAACCACACCAAGCCACACAAGTCTGACAAAACAGACGAAAGGCGCTAGACACAAGGAGCATAGAGGGACAGCAGACAGGGAGTGATAGCATCAACCTGCAGGACAAGGACAAGGAAGCAATGATGAACTGACTGTGTGTGTAAGTATGCATGTGTATAGGTGTGAGTAGTGTCTGGTAGAAGTATACAGATAGAGCTGTCAAGATTGTGATTTACTGATAGAGAGAGAGGAGGGAGACTGCTGAAGGGGAATCAATAAGAGGGAAACCAGGAAGAAAAAGGAAAGAGAAAAGAAATGAGGTGAAGATGGACAGAAGGAGGAAACAAAGGAAAATTAGATGAAGATGATGAGTATGGGTGGAAGATTGCACAGGTTTGATTCTAGATGAGGACACTTAGCATTGTTTTCCTTTTTCCTGGAAACCCAATTATTGAGCAGCAGGAAAAGTGAAAGAATTATTTTTTTTTTCCTTCAAGAAATTATTTCCTGGTAAAAAGAAAACAGGACTTAAACCTTAATGTTGGAAATATGATAAAATGCTAAATTCTACTGTTATCTATTGATTTTCTGAACCTGTGCCAATGCATCATGCTCCATGCTCTCAGATGGTGCCTATTTCAGTGCTTACATGGTCAAGCAGGAAATACATTTTTGACAGGTCAACAATTCAACGCAGGGCTCATGTGCATAACTTACAAACTCTGCACGGAAAGGCCCACCTGCCTTCACCCTGGAGCTGAAAGACAAGAAGACAGTAAATGCCTGCATGTTGCCTCCTCTGGATTGAAAAACATTTATTAGAAACAAAATTCACAGACAATTCAGTGTATATGATGGGCAGAACACTGACAGAGATCATATGGTGTGTTTCAAAAACAATTCTGTTCTCATAAGGCAACTTCATATTCTGATCAGGCCGACTTAAGCATGCTCTTGTTGAGACTGACAAACTTGACAAAATTGTATATATAATTGATGACCAGGAATTTTTCATCTGCAATGCTCAACAACACCATGACAAAAATACTGGCAATCTAAAATTATTTTAATCTCCAGGCCTAATTTCCCATTTTTTACAATGCAGTTGTTGACATTAACGGAAGGGTAGTGAGAGAGGTAGAGAGATGCATATGGTGACAAGTTTCAGAGGTGAATTTTGACTAAAAGGTATGGACATCTGGCAAGGTTACGAGATCATCACTATTATGTGGACAAGAGAAAATAACCAGGCAGTGGACCAGGGTGGTGAGGGACAACGTTGTAGGCAAACCAACCGTTGTGGCAAAATAAGATGATGATCCATAGAGGAATCAGCCAGTTCCCCAAAATTGATTATGAATAATATGAAGGCATGTTGTCCACCCAGCCATTTTTAGCCTCTAAGTTCATTGATATGCATATCTCCAGGGCAGTGTGCAAAATATCTGTCAGTATTCGGGGGTCTTCATTTCCCAAATGTTGTGCAATGGTGGTCTAAATTTTCTCAATATGCAGTAGTCCTATAACCTTACAATATTTTGTTGATGCAAACCAAAACAATCAGTCTAACCTACATAGTAATAATTTGTGATAGTCTGCTATCCTATAATATTCATTAAGCAGCACTGCCTGTAGCACACCCTCCCAAGATGGTAAGAGACTCAACTTATGGTTTTAACATTTATTGCTGTTCCACAAACCATCTCCATGAACCAACCTGGGTTTCTGTTATCCAGCAATTACTGCACTTTGACCAGTAAAATCTGCTGAAGTCGTGTATTTTTTAACCTCACTGGTCAAAGAAACAGGTGAAAAGATTGTACACAACCCTTGTTGTGTACAGTTTCAACTGGTGGCAACTCCCCACTGAATCATTTTAAGTCCAAAATACTCAGATGTTTGACTCAGGTGTTTGATTTATCCAGTAAATTGAAAAATGTGTAAATCCTATCTCAGTGATATTGTATAAGTAAGGCAACCACTCACCGGTGGAGCGGAGCTGGTATATACAGACACAGCAAGCACCAAGCACAAGCATCACAACATGACTCCATTTATCTGCTTTGTGTCCTTATTTTCTTTTCTTTTACTTAACTTTTACGTTTTACCATTGGGTCACTCATTCTGTAGTCAAGTGGCTTTGTTTTTCTGGCAATACAACACAGGAAGAAAGTAGGAAGTAGTAGGCTTTGAAATAAAAGCTCACTCTTTAAAACAGAACACCAGTGTGACCATTTGTCGAAAGTGCATACATGCTTTAAAATGTAATACGTGAGGCAGAAGAAAAGGAGAGCAGGGGAAATGGAATAGAAACGGCAACACAGTCTTAGTAGGATAGAGTGGTGGATCACATGCAGCAGTCATACTACAAACTAGGGTTCGGTTCCCCAACAGGTAGATTTGCCTGATTTCCCTGTAGATCCTGCTACTGGATGTGATGTTTTATTTCATGCCTGCAAATGAACCTTCTAGTGACCTCTCACAACAAAAAATCTATCCTGTTCATGAGTTTGCATTATTGTACTTCTGTCTGACTGCTCTGCTTTCTTTTTCCATCATAGCTTCAGAAATGTCCTCCACGCCCTCCTCGTCCAGTTTTGGTGGCTTTGTGGACTTCCGATTCATGCAGGAGCCTCAGGACACTGTCACGGTGCGAGGTGGCACACTGCAGTTGGACTGCCAGGCACAGACTGACTCAGGAGCAGGACCCCCCTCCATCACTTGGCGCAAAGATGGCGTGTTGCTGAGTACACTGGTGGATGAGCGACGATTCCAGATGGCAAATGGCTCATTGCTGGTGCAGAACATCGTGCACTCACGGCATCACCGACCTGATGAAGGTGTATACCAGTGCATTGCCACATTGGATGGATTGGGGAGTATTGTTAGCCGTGCTGCCAGGGTCACTGTGGCTGGTAAGAGATCTCTATTGTATTCTATTCTATATTTACCGTGACATGGTAAGCAACCCTCAGAGATCCAGAATGTGTAAATTGTAAATTGTGCCCCTTGCTGCTACTATTTCTGCACAAATCTGGTGCTCTGTCATGTTTGTGCTTTGTCATGCTTTGTAACTGTGTTCCTTGTCAAAGAATGAAGGATAGCAACTTTTTTCAGAATTTACTGGGAACTGGAGTGATACAGTCACAGTGTGAATACATCCAGCCTCATATGTTAAAGCCAGAACTGCTGAGGAATCAGATATTAAGAACCAGCAGCACATCACTAAATGGCTTCTTCATAGTCAAATACCTTCATTAATTTTTAGCACTGAACATATGTGAGTGTAAGCTAATTATTTTGTGAGTGGGGATGATGCATCATGCTTGCATTTTACATTCCCTCTCTGTTGAGATTAAGCAACTATTTATCTGTATTGCAATGTTGTAGGGCTTGACGTACAAACAAAAGCAAAGGAAATCCATTTCTCATTGTAGGACCCCTACAGTTGATTTATACCTACAACACTCAAACTTTTGGTTGAAGCTAGGGTGAGAAAGTATCAATACAAGGTTACACTATAACACTATAATATACAGTAACTTCCACTTCAATATGAAAAAAAACTTGTGTCAAGAGAAAATACGATACAAAATATGCCATCAGTATATTGCTGTGGCAACCCTGCCGAGCTCTGTTGTGTTCTGTGCCCACACGTATGTGTAGATGTATACCTGAGCATCTCTCTCTATCTTGCTCACACAATTGGACACTACACTACTATCGAGGTGAAAGCTTACCGGTCAATTGAGAAACACAAACTTGTGGAAAAGTCTTGCTCTTGCACAGTTCTCTTGTTAGCCTTGCATGGTTAAGACATGTTTAACTGTGTCCACATGCAAGGCAAAGGCAGGTCGGTCCAAAGGGGCAGGAAACGAGAGCAAACGATGCCCAGAAACAGGTTAAAAAAGCAGGCAGAAAACAGAGTCAAAGTCAGGAGCAAGCAAAACAGCAAAAGACAGGAAACCTGGTAATCAGGAAACAGATTAAGCTATCCGATTGGACAGACACACAGTTTGTGACAAAAAAATGTGGCATAAAAACTACAAAGACCTTGATCCTTTGCGCTTGCCTGCGATCAATTGTGCTTCTGCCTGCAGAGCTTGTGCTGCGAAAAAAAACCACAGACATAGGAATACAGGGAGACCATGAATGCATTATAATAAACCAGACATATGACAACATGGAGACAGCTGAGGACATTGAAATCATGGATGCTGCCCCAACAGGAAAGGAGAGAAAATAATGTAGAAACACAGGACAATGTGAAACACTACCAGGCCACTCTTGACACACAGACATGGGCTATAAAGTAAATACCCATGACCCTCGTGAGGTGGGGGAAGCCCTCGTTACAGTCATTACAGTCTTTCAAATATTAAAATATTTATATTTTTATAAGGGGCTCACTGAGTGGTATGTCCGTAGCAGGGTGTCCAAGGATTACTGCCCCTTGAGGGCCAGAGGACCCTGAGATCACAGGATGCAGTTGCATCAGAGCTGAACATTGACAATTCAGGTTCATACCCCCTGCCTCCACAGGGATGAGGGAAAAGGTCCTTCTGAGGTGGGAGTTAAAAGCCTCTTGGGCCAGATGTTCTCCGCTTACCCTCATTACTTGTTTGGCCTTTCAAGGTATATCGAGGAGTCTTTCCTGCCACCTTACCCAGATAACCACCAGATGGTGTTCCATTTACAGCTCTGCCCCTGTCTTCAAAAAACACACAGCCTCAGCTCTGATAATATGATTATAAAATCGATCATAGACCATTGGCCGAGAGCGCTCTGGTACCACATCCTTGTGTTCAAACGTGGTATTCATTATTGACAAACTGTGGCTTGCACAGAAGTGCAATAATAAAACTCCACTCAAGTTGTGATCAGGGAGACTGTCTTCCAATCACACCCATCCAGGCATCTCCATCATTGCCAACATCCACGTTGACGTCACTCAGTAGGACCATGGATCCCTTGCTGGAGTCAGGACTCCAACACACTTGCCTGGCACCTCACGCCTTTGGCAACCAGCCCCCATCCAGCACCCTTGATCCACAGCCGAGATATCTCCACACACATCCGTGTGTGGAGATGAGCCCAGCCAGAACCAACTGGTAGCACTCCACATCCAGCATCAGCTTTGCTCTTTCCACCTTACAGAGTTCCACATCCCCAAAGTCAGCCTCTGCTGCCCAGGTGTGGGTTGCCAAGGCTGTCTGCTCTCACAGCCACCCATGTGGCAGTTCACTCGACCACAGGTGGTGGTTCCATGGGATGGGGGTCCATGTAACTGTTTTAGGCTGTCCCCAGCCAGGTCCTGTGGAAACCTGATCACAAGGCACTCGCTGATGGGGATGTGGGCCCTTGGCTTCCTCCAGGCAGGGCCACGTTTCTCTGTTTGCTTTTCATCATAGGGTCTCCTTAAACCATGCTTAGTCTGGCCCGTCGCCCGAGACCGACTTGCCTTGAGAGACTTTACCAGGAACACATAGCTCCAGACAACATAGCTCTCAGGTTTCTTTGGGGCATGCAAACCTCTCTTCCACAATAAGGTGATGGTTCCTGGAGAGTTCACTTGTAATCTTTTGAAAAATGATAACCCATGGTGCTGTGGTCGAGCAGAGACTTCTATGGAGATGATGAATCTGATGATATACAAGTATGTGATGAAAGAGAGAGAAAGAGTTCATATATTCACTTTTGAAGAATCAAGGCAGACCAAAGACATGCTATAGAGATTATATGTCTCAGATGAGAGATGGGATGACAGATGAGAATGCCTTGACACCCTGCATCCCAATCAAGATGCAGACCTTGTGGTGCTGCAAGTCCTGCAGGTTACAAAATTGTCAGAAAATAGCAAAATGCTGTGAAACTTGTTGGTTATTTTGTTAACCCTAACCCTAACCCTAACCCTTAACAGAAATTGAATGACTGAATGGCTGGTCAATCTGAAAAAAATTATTAACCATTTGGTGAAAATAGTTAATTTTGCATCTTGATAACCTGAATACATGTGTGACCACCCTGGTAATCCACATTAGTCTTTAACTTTAACTTTATTCTTGATTATTATTGCTATTTAAATTTCATGAATGAAATTCACAGCCATCATGCCAACATGCTAAATGCTGGATGCAATAACTTAAGCCCAGAGATAAATAAACTACAGATTTGATCTAATAATGGTGACACTATGGTGGTGAAAGTAGCTGATGCTAATAGTGTGCTAAATGCTAAAAATATACTGACAACTATCAACACTGCTTAAAGCTCTATAAGTTAATATGTGCTTTCTTACGGTGATGAAATTAGCTGCTAAGAACGTGCTAAAAGCTAACAGCATTGTACCTAACTTTGATAGTGAAATGAGCTGATGCTAATACCATGCTAGCACTACCGGCCATGTTTCCGGGTACCAATTGTTAAGAGACACACGTGGATTGAAGTGACGTGATCTTGTGCATGCAGGGTCTTGATTGTGTTCCCAGGTGCTGATCGATTTCTCAGGATATAATCACTGCTCCTCTCTGTGGAGAAATGAGGCGTTCAGGCTGCTGAAGGGTGTGATGACTTGGGCTCCATTCTCTATGTCATCATAGGGGGTTAAATTGTCCCCATGGCTCAAGCGGCAGGCCCTCACAGATCAAGCACAGAATGGACATGGCCCTGCAGGGGGGAGGGAAAAGTAGGGAAACAGGTCAAAATTTGAATGGCTCGCACTGTATGTGTCTTTTTGATTATTTGAGAGCTATTATATTGTACGGAAACATCAAAGAAAATGCAACAGTAATGAGAGAAAGCTATGTCCATAATAAAGGGTGCAGTGATGTTCAGTCCTTTTGAGATGATGAGGTCAGTCATATATCCTTTGCTGTGGGTAGGCCCATGGACATGCTGTGAGGAATAGATTGCTTCTAACAGACTTTTGTGGTTTTGAAGTTTGTGGCATCTGGGTTTGCCTCCATGTTAATGTGATATTAAGGACTCCTATTATCAGTGATAATCGATGGAGAACTAAATAGTTTGAAAAAAATCAGCCATAGAGCCATATTTAGAGGGCCAATTATAGGAATATGATTATTATTAAGATTATTAAGACAGTTATGATTAATTCTGGTGGTATGGATATGTAGCTGCACTATTTATCCAGCCAGGTTTACGTTAGCAGCATGAAGTCCAAACTGTGGGTGCTGTGAATAATTGATTGAGATTATTTGTAGAATGAAATGAGAGTCAGGGTTAAATTCAGCTGAAAACTTTTTTTTATAGATGGTTATAGACCAGTGAATCTCCAGAAAAGAAATGTGTTATCGTCAAATGACAAAAGCAATAGCAGTGTTTTAAAATGTGTCCTCACACACACACAAGCAAAAAATGTGAAAAAATGTGATCCATAAAGGAACAGACAGCAGCAGAGCTTATGTAAGACATACAGTCCGATTTCATATTAGTGTTGCTGACATCTGACCTGTGAGGTGTCACAACAGCTCATCTTAGCTTTTGCCAGTAGGTGCACAAATCAACATCCAGCCACAGCTCCCCCTCTATTTTAAGAACCTACCTTTCCTACTATTCTCATAGAGAAAAAATAAGTTGGTATTTTTTCCACTGCTGTATATGTTAAAAAAAACATACACCTTCCCACATACAACAAATACCTTTTGACTCCACACACTACCTTACACACAGCCCACGATGTGAAATTTGAAAAAAGTACTGTATATATTTTCAGAGGATATTTTAGGATTGTGTTTTATGTGTGTTTGTTTTATAGTTTTATAGTTTTATAGTTCATACTTTTTATAAGTCATTACATTTCACTTCTCCACCAGTGTCTTGTACATGAGCAAGCAGATAGTGTTTTCAGAAGGATTCTGACAACTCAAATGTAAGATTCTTGAAATTTTTAAACTTGCTCAAAACAAAACATAAGATATTTTTTGTTTGCTTTTGATTTTATCCATCAGCATCAGTATAAGCATTAAGTGTGTTAGCACATATCTCCAGTACATATAGGGGGAAAGCAGGGTCGCCAGTACTGAAGCCTACTTATGAACATTAAATGACTTTGTTATTTTTTGCATTGGTACGTTGATCTCATCATTATGTATGGATTGCAACTATTTCCTGAAACCTGCCACAGTAGCGGCCTGTTGTCACTTATCGATGGACTGGCAGATGAAATTCCACAAAATGTTTGTGGTGCCATGCAGTGTGCTCCATGGAATAATGTACCAAAACAAATTCTCATAAAATTAGTGGTAAGAACAACATAAACATAGACATAAAGTAAACTTCTCCTTATTAAATTCAACATTCTTGTAGATTCTAGGAAATTTTCCCTTAAGCTTTGGAAGCCATTTTGAAATGAAAATTTAAGTGTGCACAAGTTTCAGATGATATTACAAGCAGACTGAGAGCAGATCAAGGCTGGCAGTCAGCAGGGTCATCAGTTTGCTGCAGGCTGTTTGTTGGTGGGTGGAATTCAATCAGACAGGAAATGGTGTGACCCCTACACACAGCAGGCAGCACACTGGCTGCATATCCACACTCAAATGACCATTTGTTGTAATTTCAGCCGTCCTGCCTACTACTCAAATAAAAACTCTTTCACTTCTGCACACATTCTGCCTTCTATATCCTTGCTCCTATACTTTCCTTACTCAAAGTTCCTCTATTTGGCACAAGGGCATTTTTTTCAGCCCAAATTTGACTGAACATTTGGTTTAAGGGAAAGGCATTGAAGTGTTTAACACATTGAATTAATTATGTTTAGCATTATGTTATTATTCCATTAACACCAGTCCTTTTCTTCTGCAGGTCCACTGAAGGTGGTCGTCCCCACAGAGTCTGTCTCCTCTTATCTTGGAGACACTGCCCTGCTACACTGTGAAGTTGCAGGTGATCCGATACCAGTCATCCGCTGGCAGAAAAATCGTGAGGATTTGCAGATCACTTATAACTCAGAATCACGGCTGATTGTGCTGCCATCAGGCCTGCTGCAGATCAGCCGTGTACAACCCCTCGATTCAGCCACATACCGCTGTCTGGCTGACAACCCGGGCAGCACCAGGACAGGGACGGATGCAGAACTCCGAGTGCTTCCAGGTACACACTGCAATCACAGAGCTTTCTACTTAAAACCATGTAGCACATATTTTCTATCAGTGAAGTAGTTCCTCCTGCGCTGGCCCACACTCACATTACCCCAAACCCATGTGCAGTGACGGCTGGTATCACTGGGCTAGCAGGGCTAAGCCCTCCCTATGTTATGCAGATGAGAAGATGAGAAAGTTATTGTCTAAATAACATACAAAAGATGGTTCTAAGGTTTAGTGAAAACTGAAGTGGCAACAGCACTGTTGTTGATCGTCAGGGGGTTTACTACTGCCTCAGTCTCATTCTCTACTGGGGACATTTCTGCGCTGCTTGCTTGCTTGCGCTTTCTCTCTCTTTCTCCCTCTCTCTTTCTCTCTCTCTCTCTTTCTATGCCTCTCACCCTCTATCTGTGGTTCGTGCAATTTTTTTTCTCTCGGGGACAGCTTTAGCTGAGGACAGGGCAGCCGAATCAGGGAATGTCCCCGGAAATCCGGCACGTCTGGCCACCCTCATTTAGCTCAATACCGCTATATACAACATGAGAGAGAAGAAGAAAAAGAAAAAAAACACAAGATGCATTCAGGTTCCATCGGAAACTTGATTGCCGATAATTACGGCAGTTTTTAAACTACAGATCCGGAGAAATTTGCCACCCACTAACACCAGCTGTTGTGCTGTGGTTCATTGTTTTATTCAAGGTACAGAGTAGCTACATGATAAGAGTTAGATCGTTGGTCATGCATGTCAGCCTGTCAGTCAACTAATGCAAATTTTTGTGTGTGTGTTTACGCACGAGGGTGGGGGAGATGACGATGTCAGAATTTGTTATTTTTGGCCCACCTGATCACTTCCACCACCAACCAACACTGGTCATATGCACAGTGAGATGTCACAATAAGTTGCCTGTTTATATGCGCTTAAGCAGTGCGATGTCTCCTTGACCAAGGGAAGCTTGGGAAGAGGGACAAAATGACACAATTTTGCTGAATCTGTCCACAGTGGTCAGTATGGTGGTATTTCTCTCTAATGCTGGCAAACCAGTGTAGAAATTTCATTTGAACTTTAAAACTAAGCCAAACTTGTTGCCTCTACCTGTACCACTCAGCATCTTCGTATGTTGTTTTATTTTTCATCCACACCCTCCCAAAACCATTTGGGTTTCAAATTTTCATTTCTGCTCAAAAAATTCCTGTTAGAAATGAACTGATAAAATGAGCAAATTCAAAAACTAGCCCTCAAATTTTTGCTGCAAAGTTCCTTGACATTGAAATTCCATTTAAATTTTAAAATGCATGAAAGCCTCACTAACTTTACCCGACACCAGGTTGATACCTTGTATCGTTTTTCCTCTAGGCCCTCTCAAAAACATATGAGTTTGGCATTTTCAATGCCACTAGAGGGGGGAGAGACCAACTGTCAGTGTGGGATTGCTGAAAAATCAGCTCTCATTTTTCTCTTTTCATGCTGCTCCCAGCCACATCGTATGCAGTAGGCGAATTATTCTCTCCAATTCTGTAGCACTTCATATAATGTGTGTCATAAACCTGTGCGCCTTATAAAATTGAAACGGCGAGCCTTAGAATTAGCGCAATGCACCCTCTTCTTTCCATAAGCCACAATGCATTTTCCATCCACTCCAATCAAAGTTAAAATTTACACATCTACTCATGAGTGTGGCCTCAATTTTCCTAGTGCAGAAAATAAAATGCATCAGGACGTTCCTGAGACTCTGCCTTGCCTGGCGGTATGCTTAAATTCCAGATAGGTGCAAGCATTGTATTCCTAGAGCCAAGTGTTTAGCACTTATGCAATTTCAGTTTTCCCATAACAAAGAATGGGAAAAACAGAACCCCTCAAACAAACATCTGCTACATCACCATACTTGGATATACAAACTTAATTACAACCTCAAACATTGCAGAAACTTGTCGTGTGTTTACGCTGTTCCAGATTTCATGTTGATAAGTTGTATCTTCTTTCAAGCAGTCCCTTTTCAAAGAGCATGTGGTCAAATGCTCTGTGTCTGCTCTTCTGCTGACAGAGCCTCCTGCTGCGGCATGCATGCTCACAGATGACCTCACAGACACACAAACACTTTATAGTTAGATGTGACCTGCATTGCATGTGTGCTGCAGTGTAGTCCAACCAGAGGTCTCACCAAAAGAAAAAAAAAACCTAACCCCACCAACGGCCCTAAGCCAATTATTATTTGAATTCTTTCGAGGCCCAAAAATGGCCGTCATCATGAATATATGGGGAAATGACAGAAAAAGCAAATTTCTCATCCAGGGCACAAACTTAATTTAAATTTAAATATGATGAAATTGTGGTCTGTCTGTATTGTTTTCAACACATACACACACGCGCGCGCACACACACACACACACACACACACACACACACACACTCACTGTCTCTCTCTCTCAGACAGGCACACAGTCACCGAATGGTGTCTTGTGAGCAATCCAAAGGCAGAGAAAGTGCTGCAAACCAACGGGCACACATTCTGGAGCACTGTCGAAATTTCAGTGTGCTGGAATTTTCTAGTACTGTATCTAAATGAAATCCTCTAGGGCAAACAATTGGCATCACTATTTTGAAGTCTGACTTCCACCTTGCTAATGTTGTAGTGTTGGAAGATGGATATTTGATGGGAATGATGGAATTAAAAGAGTGGAGGATGTTTTATAACTACATCTTCAGCTTCAATAATGTTTTGATGTCCATTGACCATTTGCCTCACATAATATGATACCTATACATCCCTACTTAAATCGCTTCCTATACTTCCTCCTGTCTTCCTCAGAGCCTGGGGTGAGCAGGAACCTACAATTCCTCCAGCGTCCCTCCAGAGTGACAGCTCCTCTGGGAACTGATGTGGTACTGGAATGCTCAGCTTCTGGATACCCAACTCCAAGTATCCAGTGGAGGAGAGGAGAAGAATTGGTCCAAAGCTGGTCTGTCTGATTCAAGGTCTTTGCTGTCTGTGCACAGACAGTTGCATGGAAAAGTTTAGGCCCCTTTGGTGAAAATACGTTACTGTACATAAAAACAGAAATGTGAATCCCTCTTCCTTATTAATGGATCATCTTTGTTCATTCACATGAACTGTTACAGATATGCATTTTCCCACTTTTTTGTTGTTAATGCATCTGAAAAATGTAGAACTATGTAGTCTCAAAAGGTATTTAAAGTTAATAAATCACATTTAGGAAAATGAAGGCCCTTAAAAGTGGTATAAAGGCTTAATTGTGATTGTAAGGTATTCAATTTTGTTGGCACTTAAGCTCTGTGAAAGTTGTTTGCCTGCAAAACGTATATGTGTAATCAATGCCTGTGACAGTTCTTTGCCACAGGCACTGGCAAAAACAGTTTTTGCCACTGTTTTGCAATTTTTATTGTATTTTTAATGTGTGTCAATTTGAAGTGGAGACTCTTCGCTCCATTGTTTCTACCCTATGCCACTTGCAGCCTGAGTTTAACAGCCAATAACGGAGTGATCAAAGCCTCTACCTGTTGGTTTGGGGCCTTTGTCCAAACAACGGCTGATCTGAGTTTTGTTGTTTAATTGTGCGATAGATTTAACATACAACTTGATTACAACTTGAGGATTTAAAGTTTTGTTGGAATGCTTTTAAAGAGTCTTTTTTTAAATTATCTTCAGAATTCCTGCACATCACTGTCCCAAAATAATTTAAAAAATTGTCTGAATTGCTGATATATACGTAGCTCATAAGCGGATGCATATGTCCGAACATAGACTGGCCGCAATAAAGTGATGTTACTATAATCCCCTACTGATGAATTTTGCTGACTTGTGAAAGGTCAATGTCAATCATTACCTGAATTAAACTAATCTAAATTAATTAAATGAAAAAATGATCAGAATGAAAATTACCTGACTTCCTCTCTTTCTCTTTCCCTGCATGTATGTATGTGTGTGTGTGTGTGTGTGTGTGTGTGTGTGTGTGTATGTGTGTTTAGGAATAAGAAGTACTCTGTGTTGGGTGGCAGTAATCTGGTCATCAGGAGTGTCACTGATGATGACTCCGGGAGTTACAGCTGTACAGCTATCAACAAGAATCACAACATCACTGCCCATACAGAGTTGAGTGTACTGGGTGAGTAAACACTAGAAAATTATTCTGGGCATCACACTCTGTAGTTTGGAGTTGTAGTTTTGCAGGTGTTAAATAGGTCTGAAACAATATGCTTGCCCCTCTTCTTGTTAGTTCAGTTCATCTCACAAACATACCAAGACTTCAATTTCAATGCCTTCAGTCCAGCATTTGTTCTTTGCCAAAGAAGTGGTTCAGTATGGGACACTTATCTTAAGGCTTTAATGATGATAGTGGAGCATCAATCAGAGTTAAGAATACCACCAAAATGTACTAGTGAGGACTTCGACAGCACTTGAGCTAACCTTCTTTCCAGCAGCAGAAGTAGTTGTCAGCAGGTGTGCCTCGAGGTTGAGCATGCATGGCACTACTTTAGAGACTGACTGGCTGTGATCCTAAAGCTGGTCTGTGTGAATGGCGAAGGGGTCATGCAGCTTGACCAGGTTCTCCAAATCCACACCCACCTCCTCAATACTATGTTAAGTTCACTTCTGATATTCAGCAGCCTTCTCATCAAATCAAAGTGCTGCACAGCATGTGCTTCAATCTGGGACTACATTTTTCCCACATTTTTTAATTCATTGCTCCATTTTCCATTGAATGTTTTTCTCACACCGTGTACCAGCTTTCTTGCTCTTGATCAATGCAGCAATGCAGCATTTGGGTGCTTAATGACAGCTTTCAGGGTGAGCTAAAGGATGTGGATCAGGCAAGGCATGGCATCCTCTGGAACTTAACTTTTGTCTCCATCATCTAGCGAGAACAGACAAACGAGTACATTAATTATCATCAAATGTAAAACACACAGAAGAGTGAAGTACACTTCATTAAGAATTATGGTAACACTTAAGAATAACCAATGCTTATAAGGCATTATAAAGCATTAGTAACACTCAAATAAGGAAATAAATATGAACAAAACATTTACATCCATCCATTCGTCCATCCATCCATCTTCTTCCGCTTAACCAGGCCGGGTCGCGGTGGCAGCAGTCTGAGACACCCAGACCTCCCTCTCCCTGGACACTTCCTCCAGCTCTTCCGGGAGCATCTCAAGGTGTTCCCAGGCCAGCTGGGTAACACAGTCACTCCAGCGTGTCCTGGAGTGACTGCTTCTCTGGGTCTCCTCCCGATTGGACATGCCCAAAACACCACCCCAGGGAGGCATCCAGGGGGCGTCTGATACAGATGCCTGAGCCCCCTGAGCTGGCTCCTCTTGATCTGGAGGAGCAGCGGCTCTACTCCGAGCTCCTCCTAGGTGACAGAGCTCCTCACCCTATCTCTAAGGGAGCACCCCACCACCCTGCAGAGAAAACTCATTTCCAGGATCTCATTCTTTCGGTCATGACCCAAAGTTCATGACCATAGATGAGGCCACTCCAGAGGTTCTGTTCCCGACTGCCACCCGATGTTGCAGAGACGTGTCACAGTCAAGGTCAACAGCTGTCCACTTCTACTCTAAACAATGCTGGTGGAGCAGCTTCCCCCTCCTGAGGCACCGGATGTTTGCCAGAATTTCTTTGAGGCCGACCTATAGTCCTTCTCCATGGCCTCTGCGAACTTTTCCCAGACCCAGATTTTTGTTTATGCGACTTCTCGAGCTGCCATCCGCTTGGGCTGCCGGTACCCATCAGTTGTCTCAAGAGTCCCCAAGCCAACCAGGCTCGATAGGACTCCGTCGTCAGCTTAACGGCATCCCTCACTTCCGGTGTTCACCACCGGGTTTTGGGATTGCCGCTGCAATGGGCACCAGAGGCCTTACAGCCACAGCTTTGAACAGCCATGTCTACAGGTGGAGAACATGGTCCATTCAGACTCCGTGTCTCCATCCTCCCTCGGGATCTGGTCAAAGCTCTCCCGGAGGAGGGAGATGAAGACCTACCTCCCTAACGGGACTCCACCAGGCATTCCCGGCAGACTCTAACAATGCACTTGGGTCTGCCAGCGGATCCAACTCACCTCCAGGTGATGATTGGTTGACAGCTCAGCCCCTCTCTTTACCAGTGTCCAAGACATACAGCTGGAGGTCAGATGACACGACTACAAATTCGATCATTGACCTCCGGTCATGGTGTTTGTTATGGACAAACTGTTACTAGCACAGAAGTCCAATAACAGAACACCACTCAGATCGATCAGATCGGGGAGGCCGTTCCTCCCAATCATGCCCCTGCAGGTTACACTGTCATTGCGCACATGAGCGTTGAAGTCTCCCAGCAGAACGATGGAGTCTCTGGTTGGAGCACTTTCTAGTACTCTTCCAGTTCCACTGTTGTTCAGCCCGTAAGCTGAAACAACAGTTTGAGACCTACCCCCCACCCCAAAGTGGAGGGATGCGACCCTCCCTTTCTGTGGGGAGAACTCCAACACATGGCAGCTGAGACAGCTGCTATGTGTTGTCCAGCCTTGCTCAAGGAGTTGGGTTCCAGAGCCCAGAGTGTGTGGAGGTGAGCCCGATTATCTCTAGTCAGTGCCGCTCCACCTCCCACACAAGCTCAGTCTCCTTCCCCCCAGCAAGGTGACATTACACGTCCTCATAGCTAGAGTTGTTGTCCTGGGATTGGTCAGGGCCCCTCCCCCAACTGCCACCCAGTTCACATTGCACCCAACCCCAGTTGTTTGCCCTGCAGGTGAACCATTCTTAGTCTGGCCCCTCGCCTGAGACCAGTTTGCCTTGGATGACCCTACTAGGAGTACATGACACCCGACATCATAGGTCTCAGGGTCTTAAGGGCACACACTACTCTCCACCGCGATACGGTGATGGTTCCCGGAGAGGGGATGACTCCCGGAGAACCATTTACATTTACAGACATTTTTAAATGATTAGGAAATGCCATGTTAATATTGAATATACAAGTTGTTTCCCATTTGGAAAACATTAGTCAAAGATGATATATTTAATAAATAATAAGTAAACACATTCCTCAAATAGGTTGTGCATCATTTGTAAACATTGTAAAATATTGTTTGAAAATAATTAGTAAACTAGTTCTAAGTAGTTTATAGCATATTATTACAACATCTTACAACAAGATACCTTGTAAACCATTACGTGTGATTGAAATGAAAGCCATAGAAGCATTAACTAAAATGTGGATGAATCACCCACTGTGTTAAATTAACATTAACTGAATGTCTGTATCCACTGCATCCACAAGTATTGCCTTTTTTATTATGAGTTTTTATTATGAGTTACCTTGCAACTCACTATACTTTCAAAAATGATCTGTTCATGTTTTAGCCTTTGAGATGAAAGATGAAGAGGAATATAGAATACAGAATAATACAGAAACTCTCATCTACTGTATTCCAAAAGGGCCAAAATAACACCATGGGATTGCATTGAACATGCTTTTATTGATTGTCACAAAATACAAATACAAGATAAAAAGAAAAGTGAATGCCTCTGCAGGCCATGTTGAAAGACAATAATATTATTTAAAAAAAGAATGTTCACCTTATCTCTATATCCACTCTGAGGAATAACACAGAATCACACAGGAATAACGTCAAATACAGTCTGAACAATTGCACCATAGGTCAATAATCTGGCTGGCAAAAATCACAGAACAAAAAGTAGGATTGCACCTATGATTACAATTATCAACTTACAAACTCTTTTTGTTCCAGAGTAGGGTCATTTTGAATGGCATCTCTGTCCTTAATTATGAAGGGCACAAGTTAACTACACAAACTACACAAACTGAGTTGTATCTGATGGACTTTGTCCTTTTTCTGTGGGTGTGCCAGAACAGAAATCTTTGTCTTGCCAGTTTCCCACCAAAGTTAAGACTGCACTGGTTGTGCATGTGCCCTACTGAAAAAAATGCCAGAGAACAGTGCTTAAATCCCTGTTGACAATATGGAGGTGCTCTTTTGGCTAGGCCTACTTTAAGATAATGTTTTTCTTTGTCTACTCTGGGGGTAATGATTTGTACTGCCCCCCGTTGTGGGGTGGAACATTACAGAGCTCGGTTGAGCTGCCGCGGGAGTATAATGGGGGTTTGTGGTGCTCTACATGGAATGCGTGACCTGTTGCAAGGAAGTAGACCCCGGCCTTTACTGGTCTGATACGAAAAGGAAGAATCCATTGCAAAAAGTTTGGAATATACATTACAGGTGCACATCATTTGCTAAAAGCATGAGACATCTATGAAGGTGTGAGAACAATTTCTACCAGTAATAATATTAAGTTAATACTTGTGGATGCAGTGGATATAGACATTCAGTAAGTATTAATTTTACACATCAGTGAGTGATTTATCCATATTTCAGTTCCATGGCTTTTTATTTCAATCACAGTAATGGTTTACAAGGTAACTTTGATGTTGTAACAATATAGCAACAACCTACTTAGAACTAGTTTACTAATTATTTTCAAACAATATTTTCAACATTTTACAATGTCTACAAATGATGACCAACTATTGGAGGAATGTGAACTTGTATAGTTTGGTTTTGCTAACAGATTTAAATGTTTATAACTGTTAACGTATTATTTATTGAATCATTATATCATCATTGACTAATGTGGAACAACTGTTATATCAGTAACATTTTCTATCTAAATATAAATTCTGAAAATATGTGGCACTATAACTGCACTTAATACAGTCTCACTTTATTGCACTTAATACAGTCAATCTTTTCAACCTGTCTCCTACAACTCCTATTCAGTCCACAGTCCAGATGCATGACATTTTGGACAGCATGTGTTGTATGATGGTAAAATTTTGAGACCTGACATAAAGCGTCAGGCGATGATCATGTGTACAGTGCATGTGCCACACTGAACTCGCCAAACCAGTCGCTGGAGAAATGTTCAAAACCCCTCGTGAGAATGAGAAACAGCCCTATTTGGGAGGGAGAAGAAGAGCTTGTTTACATCCAGAGTGCTATCAGCAGCTATCATGGGTACTATTGATAAGAGGCAAGTCTGGCGTTAACTCGTTCCTCCAGGTGTATTTAGGTATGCCAAGTGAGATGGCACAGACGCTAGGAAAGGAGAAACATTGTCAGTGATGGAAGAATAATAAAGTCGATGTTGATGTTCCAATCAAAGTATGTGTCTGTAAAGCACTTGTGTGTAGTGTTTCATCTATTAATAAAACATAAATTACTGAAAAGCATGACCACAGTGAGTAATAAGTCCCCCTACCAACAAACTGCAGCGCAAACAATGTTTA
Source organism: Karalla daura (assembly GCA_029224185.1). NCBI lineage: Eukaryota > Metazoa > Chordata > Actinopteri > Chaetodontiformes > Leiognathidae > Karalla > Karalla daura. Next base: position 3,235,790 of record CM055201.1, read on the forward strand.
TGTGTTTATTTATTGTGTGCATACATATACACTGTGATGGACTGCTGACCTGTCCATGGTGTAGTCACTACCCTGTGCTGTCATGGGACATTTGAGAGCCCAGTAGAGCCATCACGGAAGTAGGCAGCGGGGTGAGCCACTTGCAATGCGACATGTGCAACCCGTTCGCAGAAGTATACCCTGGCCTTCACTTTGTCCCTGGCTTTTATCTCTAAGCAGCCACACAGCTTTGATTAGGCTGAAACTGTTATCTTTCACAATGAGCGGCACCTTGTCTTCTCCTATCATCCATGCTTCTAATGTCTCATCAATGCGGCGAGCAATGGACTCTCCAGTATGTGTACTGTAATCTTACTTCCAATAAGGTTATTGACCCATGCAGCACCAGGTGATTTGAAAGTTGGTTTGAGTGAAAAGTTTAACTTTCTGAATGTAGTGGAGTCACACAGTCTTGTCGACATACCAGTTTCGAGTATGTCTTCCTGCTTGTAGTGTCCCTGTGTGTTCACTAAGCTAAGCAGCTACCCAATCCAATTTATTTTAGGGTGGCATTTGTCACCCTATGCTATACCGTTAGATCCACCTCTGCCACCCCTGCCTTTGCCAAAGTGCACAGAGTACACAGCAATAGAAAGACTTTCCTGATGGAAGCCTGTGGTGTTCCATATCTGACTAATTATTGGCCTAGTGAATTAATCTGGATGGTTTAGGAAACATTTACTTGGCCGCTAAAGTCCCCTGCTGAGCCAGAGGCAGGTAGCTACCTCTCACCCAGCAAGACTAAAAAACCTGAAAAAACTACACATACAGACAGAGGGCATTTTGTATGCATGTTCTCTAAAAAAGGTTTATCCCATAGCGTTAATATGCTGGTTTTGCCTTAAGCAAAGATAAAATGCAGGGAGATCCCAGTGGTAGCTCAAACTAAATGGGAGTTAATCAGAAAGACATTGTAAATAAAGTAATGACGGTGATAATGTGGGTTTTGTCTAATTAAAAGTCTTTGGCTCTTAACTAAACAAATTGCGTACCTCTGTACCAGAAAAGACTTGGACAATCATAGCGATTATGCTTACAGGCAGTCAGAAAATTTGAGAGGTGCTTATAAGCTATGTAAAGAGGTCCACTGTAGGGATAACTACATAATGTAACAGGGAAACATAAACCACGCTTCTGTCCCTTGAAATTTTTGAAGTTTTTATTCTCTTCATTCATGTGCAAAATTTCTGAATACTTTGATAGAAGAAAATAGTTTTTGCACTTTTTCTAGGAATTAGACCACAAAGGCCAGACATTGTTAAGCTTGTTAAAGGCATTTGTGGTGGATAAGTGCTGAACTTTGCCTTTTCCTAATATTTGTAAATAACAAAATATGTACAAAATAAATATGACAGTCTCCTCTCTCTCTGTCATTGACCCAGATCACTGTACACAGTTCAACAGTTCAGCCAAATGCTGAAAGTAATTTATTTGAAAATCTTGAAATTTCATGAAAGAAGACAAACCTGAAGAAGAAGCTGTAAAAAAGGGAGGGAAAGAGCCTTTCATATATTGGGAAATAACCAAGAAATTAATAGAAAAACAATGATACTTGAGTGCATCACCACCATCCAGCAACAGCTCCTAAGGGGCCCTGTTCAGGGGATTCTCAACGTCTAAAGCAGTTCCATCATGTTGTCATTGACATGGAGCAATGTCAGCCCCTCCAAAGCTCTAGTGGTCAGCTGCTACTGACCCCAATGCCATGCAGCCAAGGATGCCTGTCCAGGACTCCCTGTTGCTCCAACAAACAGGGCAGTGCTTGTTGGAGCATGGAGCAGGGCATCCTGGACAGGTCTTGCATGTTGTTCCACAATCTAGTTGGAACTTGTCAACTATTCAGACGAATAGGCCGTGTTCACGTCATTTGTGCGACCTGGTTATTCTCTGATATCTAGATCATATGAATAATTGGGTGTTTTGAGGATGACAGAGGTGAAAAGGTATATCTGTCACTCATTGCTCTTCACCCCCACCCTCTCATCCAAATATGGTTTCTTCTATCTCCAGTGTCAATATGGCAGAGCACTCAGGTCTCAAGTCAAACTCCCAGCTTCATAAACCTTGCAAACAAATGGGTGACGTCACGGATGGTTGCGGTTTGGTACTATCGATTGCTGCTAACTGTGATTCTGGGTACCAAACATGAAGTGACACGGGTATCATGTGTAAGAGTGCTGTGATTTTGTGCATACGGGGTACCTATTGAGGATCGAGTACAAATCAAGTACTCAGGACATAATCACTGTTCTTCCCTATGGAGAAATGAGGCATTGCAGCTGATTTTCAGGCTGAGGGGCATCAACAGTCAGGGTTGCATGCACTACATCATCGCAGGGCATGAGATGACCCCCACTGACCAAGTGGCAGACCATGAGGTCTGTTGCAGGAAATTGCAACATATGATTAGCTCCTTTCATTGCTTTTCTCCTTTTCTCAGTTCTCCATCTCCCCAATGTTCTGTTTAAGTAGGTCAAAGTTATACATATAAAAAAATGTTTTGTAAAGACACATTTAATGTGATTAGATTAAGTAAAACATAGATGCCTGTAGGGCAAAAAATGAATCACTGCTGGATCTGTTTGATATCACATTGGCCTTAATTTAACTTCTAACGATCAAGGACAGAGACATGGGGTAATTAAAAAGGAACAAAGCAGAAAACAGAGATTTCATGAAGCTTTTTTAGATTTGAAAAAGGCTTTCTTTGTATCAAAATCATTATTAGTGTGACACCAAGGTAAAGGTGTAACCAATATGATTCCATGGTTAACATACAGTATTTTTGTTATAAGTCAAACTATATCATTAATCAGTGTATTCCTTTCATGAAAAGCTACCTCATGACACAAAGTAGTTGCATATTTTGTTTGAAGTTGATTCAATATCCAAGTTGTTAGACTTGAATTTCTACTGAATTTCCTGACACAAAAATCCCAGAGAGATCAGCAAAATTTCTTTCTATCGATCTATTTGGGCAAATAAATCCTGTTTCTCCAAGCATTTTTAGAGTTGATACAATGTCACATAGTATATATTTTTAAATACTGGCATGAGCCAGCATTAGCTTTTATGATTTCCGACCCACATTCCACCATGAACACAGGGAAATCCAGGCACATTGCATATAGTGAACAATTATTTATGATTATTTATGATGCCTTTTGCATCTGAGTCTGTCTTGAAAGTGGGTCCGTATGTACATATGTTCAGTTTAATCCATCTTAGTCTGTCCTGTGTGCTGCTGTTGCTCATTTATGTCTGCCTGATTGTGAGTTTTTAATGCTCCTTACAAGTCCCTGTGGATGAATCAAATCAGTTTGACTGCCTTTGTCTCTTAAGCTATGTAATCCAGGATTGGAACTCAATCAAGTCACGAAGGGGAAAGCAGAAAGGATTTAGAATGACTCGTCAGTGTAACCTGCCTGTGATGTCAGTGATGTGTGTGGCGTTTACTGTACATTAAGCTCCATTGACCTTCCAGTGAGCAGCTGCTATTCATGCCAACAAGAATTGAAAGAGCACATGTCTCATAAAGAGAAGGGCATCAAACTTCCACTTATTTGTATCTACTAACTGTTGTCCTCCCTAGCCACTGCAGACTGATGTTTCTGATGAATCTTAGGGTTAATTTCCTTATACTAAGCAGATAATTGTATACTGCTATTGTGCTATTTTATTATACTTATTACCTTTTTTGGAAGCTGATTTACAGTGGTAGCCATTCAAAACTCTGTTTTGAATGACCCATGATGGGTCTTTCCATCTCCCCTGGTAAAATGGAGGCTTCCTCATATTGTGGGTCTAAATAAATCAGTATCCAATAATAATTCTAATGAATAAACCCAAAATGAATTCTAGGGAAGTCAACATGACAACATGAAAGAAAAGCAGATAAAAAGAAATGTCTAACTTATTATTTCTGTTAGACCATAGTCGAAGAAGTAGAAGAAGGCAATGATGTTGCTCTTGCTTTGCTTAACAGAAAAGTGGATGATGAACACAGACAGTTACAAGAAAGATGGACACTGGAGTATTTTTTGTTGAGGTTCAGTGGAAATGTGGTCTGTCTTATATGTTATGAGAAACTTGCTGTTCTGAAGAACTTATGAGAACTACAAGGGAGATGAGAGGAAAAAGCAAGCTGAACGGCTCCAAAGAGGACTGCTATCCCAGCAAAAACCTCTCCACAAAGCTGGTAAGGCCGTGGATGCTGCAGTCGAAGCATGTGGTCAGTGAATTAACCACCAAGGAGGGAAAGCCATTCACAGAGTCGCAGAATTGCAAGCTATAAGTTACTGATATTGTGTCCTGAAAACAAAAGATGATTTAACATGTCGGTTTTACTGCATTCAATGTGGCACTTGGTGAAAGTACTGATGCAACTGGAAAACTGCAGTTTTCATCAGGGGTGCAGATGACAGGTTTGAGGTGACAGAAGAGTTACTGAGTTTGTGTATGCCTATGTATGCCAGACCAAAGCTAAGATAGATATATTTTCAAAGATATTTTTCAGCAACTGTATGATGTGGAGTGGTTTGTTCCCCTGCTTCACGGACTGGTGGCCATTATAACTGACGGTGTGCCATCCATGATGGACAGAATTAATAAAATGTGTTTGACTAAATATGACTAATAGCGCTAGTTCAGAGATAGTTAGCAGAGGGAAATGCAGACCCAGTGGTTGCTCTACATTGTATTACAGATCAACAAACACTGTGTAAATGCTTGAAATTTAAACACATCATGTCTGTTGTTCTGTGTGTAAGTGTGTAAATTACGTCAGGTCCAGAGGATTACAGCACCAAAACTTCCAGGCTTTTTTGGAAGAATAGAAGCATCATGTGGTGATGCACTCTATTTTACTTAGGTGTGTTGGTTCAAGCAGGGCAAAAAAATGTAGTAAAGAGCTGCAGTGAAGAGACATAAGGAAGATTGCAAACTTGGTGTTCCCTAACTTGGATGATCCAAAATGGATAATGGATTTGGCATTCTTTGTTGATAAACACAACAACTAAACATCCTGAACTAACAGCTGCAAGGTCCTGGTCAGCTCACCACAATAGCCCAAGAGAGTACGAAAGACTTCTCCACAAAACTTTGAGACTGTGATTTAATGAGCAATTTGCTGATTTCAAGGCACACTGTGACACTTTACAGCTGTTTGCAGTCCCATTCTCGCCTGTTGTGGAGAATGTCTTCAGAATGTTGCAAATTGAACTCATTAAGTTATAATGCAACACTGAACTGAAAACTAAATTCTTTGAGGCAGAGGAAAAAGCAGACAAGATTGGAAAGTTGTCTCAGAGAGTGGCTCAGCTATGTGAGCAGAAGTGGTGCCAGGTATCTGCACTTTATTGCAAATGACGTTGTATAAAAGTCGTATAAAGTGTAAATATACAACTGTTTTAATACAATATACGACTGTTAATAATTGTAGAAAGGACCAGGAGGACGGCTGTCAAGTGGCACTTTCGATTTTGTTTTCGTATTTTGAATATGGGATGGAAATTTCTTCAAAGCCCAATTTGCCTTCTGAATTTTACATATAGTAGGGCGTTCGTAAGTCCAGGTTCCACTGTATTGACAGAAGTGCTGTCAGTTCATGAAAGGCTTTGATTAGTTATTTAAGAATGAGTGGGGAAAAAAAACATTGTATTCATTGTTTAATTTTAATGAGTACAATAGTTTTGTTTTTTTATACATAGTTTCATAATAAACCTCTTTGTCAAAAATATTTGTGCTTTTATTTTGATGCTTGAACAGTAAAGTGTTCCCAGCCCCCTCACCCATTAAAGTGACAGTGCCAGCAGTAACCCTGAGCTCATTAAGTTTGAAACCCCTGCCATACACTATGAATATAATCTGGAGCAGAAACGCATCTAAACACGGGAACAGCTTCGAGCCTTTTCTGTAATTGTGGGTGACTATTTTTTACAACATTCAGCTGGTGTGAAAGTAAAGCCATTAGAACTGATCTAATGAGCTATTTGTAGTCTTTGGTATCAGGCTGAATCCTGGACACATGTAGCATTTGGGCTGTTTGTGTATCACTCCAGAATCTCCAAGAATGATGAATCTACACTATAGTATGTAGTAGCTCAGTGTTAAAAGGAAATCATTAACTCTTAAATTGAGCATTACAACAGTGATAAAGTTACACCTGCAGATAATTGTCTATTGATGCAGGGATGCAACAGCTACCAATTCCACTACTAACTGACTCCCTTTTCTCAGATTTTTCCTTTCTTTCCTTTTCCCGCCCCCTATCCCTTGTTCTTCCTCTTTCCTTGCTTACTTGCATAATTGCTTCTCTTTGTCCTTTTACTGTATTCATGTAATTTTGCCTTTCTTCCCCCTTGCAATATCTTTTCCATCCATTCAGCCTTCTTAATTCTTAATCTGAATCTAAAGCCGTATTTGATTAGTATTACCGGGGAACCTCTGCTAATTTGACATTTTTGTGGAGGACATCAATCGTAATTCTGCATGAATGCGGCATGTCTGTAATTTGTGAAGTAAAAATGACACCGTAAAACACCTATGGTGACAATACTAGTCCCATGCGAATCTGCATCTCAGTGATTAAAGGGTATTTTAGTTGTTGCTGTGGCTACATTCAAAGTCAGTAACATCACCATTCTGCATTCCATGGCATTCCACATTCTGATTTTCAGTTTGACCTTCAGCGGGTGTCCATTAGTCTACCCACTTTAAACCCACTGATGTCACTGTGGTCTGTTGGATGACGGTAGGAAATACACCCTGGACAGGTTGCCAGTCCATTGCTGGCCACATACACCACTCACTCTCTCATTCAGATCTTGGGACAATTTTGAGTTTCCATTTGAACTCAGCTGACCGTGTCAACAAGCTTGCAAGCTTGATTAGAAAGCAGAATCTTTACTGGGAGAGCACCTTGGTTGTCCTAACAGAGACATGGCTAACCGGCTGCATCCAGGATGTACTAATATCTAATAAGAGAGGAGGAGACCCATGAACATGTCTCAGTGTACATCTCTCACTGTTTTGCTGTGGAGCGTTCAAAAGAGTCCTGGAGTATTTCATAATTTTGTTTAGTTGGACAGGTGATCTGATGCCCCTCTGTTTGTGTGTTGTTGTTTGTATTTGCAGTGCCTCCTCAATTCCTGAACTATCCAACCAACACGTATGCCTACGAGTCCACAGACATTGAACTGGAGTGTGCTGTGACTGGAAGTCCACTGCCGACTGTCCGCTGGATAAAGAATGGAGAGGAAGTTATCCCCAGTGATTACTTCCAGATTGTGGTGAGTCAGAAACTACACACTTTTTCTGTATTTCCAAAAATGTAATAACTATGTGGAAAATACCCATATAAGGACACACAGAAGCTGAGTTTCCCAGATCCGTTAACCAAGAACTAAGCACTAAGTGGTTGTTGAGAGCTTCTTAAGAAAGAAGGATGTGTTTCCCAGTCTCCCATCTTAAGGAGATCTTTACTAAGAAGGAAATGATAGTCTTGACGCATTCCTAACAGCCTTCTTAGTGACCAAATTCTCACTGATCCAGCCACATCAGGGAAGTTTATATCCTATACTTATGTTAATGTCGTTAATATGTTAATACTAATGTTAAAATAATGCACAATAATAAGAAAATAAGAATTTAAAGAGAAGAGCATAAATAATTTGAATCATTACTGTCATTCATTCAGGTTTTCCACAGGCATTCCATCTTTGCATGTATCAACAACCCTGCGGCATTTCATAGATATAGACAAACTGACAGGCACAAGTGAGCCTGAACCAAGCTCCACCTGCTACTCTGTATATACATATATATAGTAAGAAATCATGGCTGCAATACAGCATATTCTCGTTGCCAATCAATAGTGTTGCTGTGCATGAAGCCAAACAGTTTATATAAATGCGTTTGAAAGTCAGCACTTCTACCCGTGCTGTCAGATTGGGCTGTCCAGTCAAAGTACTGGCTTTATAGTAATTGCACCTGTGTGTGGAGACTGCAGCACGCTGTGTCTGATTGATTTGCCCGCCATCAATTGAATTGGTTTCAACACCAAGCCTCTGTTTCTTAAGAGTTTCTTTAAGCTTTTATTGTGGGATCTTATGGTTTTCCTAAGAAGGTAGTTGAAAAAGGCTTCTTAACCAAACACTATAGGAAGGTAACAGAAAAAAATTGCAGCAAATTGCTGGAGATAAAAAAGAAACCCAAAACACCATGAAGCAAAAGGGCTGGGGAAAAAAAGACAAAAGTTCAAGAAACAAAATATTACAGCTATCGCTGGCACAAACCAAGATTCACAGCATAAGCTGGAGGAAACGGCATGGGATCAAAAGGTCTCTAAAAGCGAGAAAAGGAGAAAAAGCAAAGAAGGTTACACAGTAAACACTGAAGGCGATACCGACTACAAGGCGAATACAAGAGGCAAGAACAAAACACACCAACAGGGTGGAATTATCTGGTGTTGAGGAAAAGTCTCAGGCAGTCTTTTAAGGGCAGGTAATGGGAACAGGTGAGCTCCTCCCCTGCTGGCACCTGGAGCTTGTGGGTGTGGTGGGTGAAAGGAGGAGAAAGTGCAAACAGGGAAAGCACAGCAATGGAGCAAGGTGACAAAACTTCACAAAGACCCCCAGGACATGACACTACTGCTTTTTAAAGCTGAGTTAACCTATACTAACTTGGGTCATTGGAGGATTACAAATCAAGTCAGCCACCATCTGAAAAAATCTGTGCCACACCTGCAGCCATTGCAGCCATCACAGCCCCTAGTACTGTAGGTAATAACATAATCATTTACAATTATTGCATATTGAGAGTTGTAGCATTACAACTCAGGCTTTTTTCCCTCTCTGTGTGCTAATGATCGTATCGAAATAACTCTACTATAATAACTGTCTACTGCTCCACATCACGACATCTGCAGAGGAACCTGGAGTACGAGCATGAACCACCCATCCCCTCTCTATCTTTTACGCATACATCGCAGTCGGTGCTATACCAGAGACACTGTTTAGCCACAGTAGTTTTGCATGAAATTCTAGTGGAATATGGTCCACCCACTTCTGCAACTCACTTCTGCAACTACCAGTGGGGTTTGTGTCAAAGCTGTTTTTAGTTTAATGCAAATAAATTATGTCCACATCTGTTTCCACATCAACATCACATGATTTCTAATCCTCTGATAGAAAGATTGAGCTCAGTTTTCTTGATCATGACCTACACAGGGGCTGTAGATATGCGTTCTGTCAATCAGTTTGATAAGAAATGTGTTTTCGCTCATTTGAGCTGTGCTCTCTTCTATTCTCTCTCTCTTCTCTCTTCTATTGGGAACATGATATTTTAACAAGGCTTGACGGCTGTATGGTGCTGGTCTGTGGCACTTCCACCATGTAACAATGCCAGCAACACGCCAGGGAACCCATGGCGTCCAACACGTCTGTGACGTATGCGTGTGTATATGCGTCTCTCATTTTTAGATGACAAAATGTGCCACTGCCAGCCTGCCAACTCACAAAAGGGGCAGGAATATTGATGCCAGGAAGCTTTCCTGGTCTGAACATTTCAAGATGTCAAAAATCAGCATCATACTGTCTGTGTCAAAAAGTTGCAGGCATATTGACAACAACTAATGGCAAGAAACGTTGTTGGTCCAAATGTCTACAGATGTTTAAAAATTTACATGTAGACACACAGATGTAAAAACAGAACGGAAAAAAAGAAAATGCGCCTTTGATGACAGATAAATCCGCTAGAAAGAATTAGACGTTGTATATATATTTTTACTAGGGCTGTCAAAAGATGAACATTTTTACTCTAATTAATCACAGGGTTTTTTTTTACTAATTTTGATTTAATCACAGTCCCACACATGATTGGAAAATTCTCATTTTTTGTGTAGTATTACATTTGTTTTATTAATGACAGATCCAAAAATATTAGACATTGCTCTTTTATATATATATATATATATATATATATATATATATATATATATATATATATATATATATATATATATATATACATATATATATATACATATATATATATATATATATATATATATATATATATATATATATACACTCACACACACAAAAGCACTAACACACATCAAGTTGGCACTTTCCACCACTCACACTCCTGAATGTTTAATGCTTTGATGTATATATCTTGTTAGTTTTATTGCTGCTGTTCTTGTTGTGTCACTGCTCTGTCTGTTCTTTGTAGTACTTGGTCCTCCAGTCTAGTTCCACCAACTAATCCAATAATATTATAGCATTGGCAAGATGAATAATCTCAAGAGGGCTTGCAGCAGGCTGAGAACACAATTGCACCTCTTGTAGAACAATGGGCTTAGTACACAAAGGCACTCAGAAATTTAATAACAAAAGAAAAAATATTTGTTGGCAGAAAAAGAAGCACTGAAAGGAGTAGAGTGGTGGGTGTAATGTGACTCTAGTTTTACTTTCATAATCTGATAATCTGTATATCCTATGATCTAATCCCATAATCTACTGTAAATAATACCATAATCTACTGTAAATAGATCATACACTTGTGTTTGCAAACATGCATACTCACCTATATGTTTCTTAGTCTTGTAATCTAATTATGTACTGATTCTTATTTTGATTCTACTGATTTTAACCCAAGGTCATACTTTGTGTGTTGCTTTTTTTAGGATGGGAGTAACCTTCAGATTCTGGGTTTGGTGAAGTCGGATGAAGGATTTTATCAGTGTGTGGCTGAAAACTCAGCTGGCAGTGCACAGGCCATGGCTCAGCTGCTACTTCGAGAACCAGGTACAAATACACGCACACAGGGATGATATGTGTGTTTATTTTCTCAGTCCCATCCTCCTGTACAAAATACATGTATCTGTTTCTTTTTCAATCACATACACATCTTTTCTTTAATTTTGGTTCAATAGTTCTGTCCAATCATCCATATATCTTTGTACTCATCAATCCATTCAACCATTCATCATCTTACCTGCTTTGTACCTTAATGGTGCAGCGGGGGTCTGCTGGAGCCTATCTCCAGTCCACGTAGAGTAAAGACAGGGAATACACCCTGGGCCTTGATCCATTGTATGGCACTCACACCATTATGGATATATTTGATCTGTGAAGTTAAAACCACACGTGCGCTGTGCACGTATTGGGAGACCATTCCAACTAGAAAGGCCAACTGGGATTTCATTATACTGTTAAGTGAAAATGCTAACCTCTCATCCAGTATTGGTCTCCAGTATGTTGTGTTCATATAAGGTGTGGTTCCACTGCAGGAGTTCCTGGTAAATAGTGAGGGCAGGAGCTTGCAGGAACCGTTATTCTCATTTGGCCCGCTCCATGGTTGTGCCTCCACTGCAGGCTGGCTTAGGGTTTGTGTGTTCCAGTGCATGGCAGTGGATGCTACTATATGAATGAGAGATGACTCAAAGATGCTGTTGTTTTCATGCCTGCGAGGCTAATGCTTGTCTTCTGCTGGTTTTAAAATTGAAGCTTGTTTTGGCGATACTGTATCTGATGGCTTTACATACTGCCGCTCTTGGTCTAGCCAATCAGCGCTCAGTTAGGCCCTGTAAAAATTCCAATAAATGGCCCTTTGGGGGAGTTTCCTGCAGGGCCCATAAAATTACACCGAGGTTCCTACAGTCCAAACACAACTATAGAGTGAAATTAAATTTTGAATTAGCCTTGGGCCTAAGCACTGAGAGTGCTAGCACCCTATTGAAACTGAATTTTTTTCAATTAGGGTCTGAAGCACTGAGATTGTGAATACCCTGCTGATCGTGTTGCTTTTTTCTTATTTTGTTCTTATTTCTTTCTTTTTATGGTACTAAAAGTGCAAAGAGGGCAAATCAACTCAGTAGCACGCTCCCTATAGCACACACACACTTTTTCACACTCACTCTCGTGCACATGTTGCACGATCTGCCACTGTCTCTGGCACATGATAATTCAATATTTTTCAGATTTATTCATTCATTCTCTTACCTACTGGGGTTGATTGGGTCTGCCATTGCCTATCTCCAACTCACAGGGCAAAGGCAGGGAATACAGTACACCCTGGACAGGTCGCCAGTCCATTACTCTCTTATTCACTTTTAAGGTCCACTTAAGGCCCCAGTGTGCTACGGCGCAATGAGTCGCGCATGCTGCATGGCGTGCCGCAAGCCTCAATTCGATTCTTCGTGGGGAAAGATCTCCCACGATGTCAACGTGGCCTTTAGAGTCATGTCTTTGGAAGAGGCGAGCAAACTGGAAAACCCAGATGAATGTGAGCTAAATGTTTTGTAATCAAATTTTTACATTCACCACCCCATAATAGTTCCTGAAAGAAATAAACTATATAAACTTCACTCAGACTACAACACTATTTATAAGACCAGCTTAACTCAAGAGCAGTGGTGTGTGTGTGTGTGTGTGTGTGTGTGTGTGTGTGTGTGTGTGTGTGTGTGTGTGTGTGTGTGTGTGTGTGTGTGTGTGTGTGTGTGTGTGTGTGTGTGTGTGTGTGTGTGAATGTGTGCCTCATACAAGCCTCATACTCATTTGCTTTGTGCCAGAGGGCCAGAGGTCCCGGTAGCTACAGAGCTGCATAGACCATAGTCCAGCAGAAAATCAACACACACCAGGATGTGAGAACTTTTAATTCAGTTCACTGTGATTCTATTAATGAGGAAAATATCAGTGCAGTATCTGATCGACTGATTTTTATCTGCATTGTTTTATATTGTTTGATACAATCCCTGGTTCATTTAGTTTTATATGTAACTGCTTCATAAAGATGGTTGGCTTAAAGACTGAGGTCAAGCTAGTGTTTTTATTGTGTTTTATAGTTGTTTTCTTGTTTTATGCGATTTTCAGTTTTTTGCATTTCATTTAATTTCCTCTATTGTAAAGCAATAGAACACTACTTGAAATACTGTGAAGCCCTATTGGCATTTTGACACAAAACCTTGGCAAATGATCTCATCTTCTTTTTAAAATTTATTTTATTCCTTCATGCATTTTTTTCACTCTGTCTTTCTTTGTCTGTGGCTTAATCACTGTACAGCATGTTGTGTCTCCACTGAGCCAGGAGCACAGATGGCAACTTATGCGCACACATATACACTCTGAGAAATTAAGAGGATCAGATGGTTGGTCTTATTGCTTGGCTACTATTGCCACGGGAACTGAGCATCCCAGCAGGCTAAGCTTGGCCAATCAGGCATTCCCATGAGAAATCATGGTGTATGTGTGATGTTTACCATACCACCTTGTTACCCTTGATGATACGTGGCCTTTTGATTCTTGGAGTGACTCCTCATGTGTACACTTGTACACACAGACAGAGTGAGAGGGAAGTGGTGGTGGGTAGGGTGAAATTGTTTAGTTTCACGAATGTAGATCTCATTTGCAGTTCATAGGAAATAAGCCACACATTGGTTCTAGCATCCTCCCACTCAATACACAAAACGTGCACCAAATCATATCTAATATCAACAATACTGACTTGTTGAGACCACACTAAAGGATCACTACTGGGAGCCATATCACAGATCTGGTGAAAGGTCTTTTTCTTTTGCAACTGGATCATGTCTGCTTACTTATTACATCAGCCTACCAATGTAAAGAGTTGACAGCTAACTGAATCCATGTTCCTGGGAACTGTGGGATTGAACTAAACATTTATGTGTGGTGACAGCAAAAGTGGGAGTTAATGAAAGGCCTGCCTGATATGCCCAGCTGGATCCAGTGCTCCATGCATCTGCCATAGCAGACAATTAACACACGAGGTTTGTACACATAGGGAAACACGGTCTTTATACAGAGTGAGAAATGATAAGCAAAGTGCTTCCGGCTTAGGCTCTTGCAGAAGACTGCAGAAGATGAAGAGCTAGGACAGATCTTTGAGGTATGACTGACGTGAGAAATCAACAGTCCCTCTTTCCAAAACCAAAAGAGACCTTTTGTGGAAAGTTACCTGCAAATATGCATTCATATTGTGTTACTTTTTGTCTTTTAATATGCAATGTCATTATGACACAGTTGTGTAATTGTTTCAGCCTTTTTAGTCTGTTTTTATTTTTCAACGAATGTGGTTGTATTGTTGTGTGTTAGAGAAACACGGGTAGAGAAAAGTGGATAGTGGTATATATTCATGTATTCATACATGAGTGAAAGACTTCACCCAGCACCCCCCAACCCCACCCCCAATATCTGTTTTACAGTCTCCTCAGTCCTCTCTTGCCTGCTCTGCAATGGTGTCTGACAAATCCTGGTCTGGATCTCACTTGAAATTGGATTGGGATTTAGATCTCAAACTCTTCTGTGTCATCTTCTCCATCTCTTACCAATGTGTATTTTTCTACCTCCATTAGATCCCATCAGTCCATATTTCTTTGTGTCCTCCTTGTGCAGGACAAAAATTGCTTTTCCTCTTTCACCTACCTTAATTCTATCACCCCTCTATCTAATCATCCCCTTTGCTTTATCTATTTTCTCTCTTATCATAATATTTCCCTGGAACAACCAGATTCAGCTCAAAAGAACGAGCAAAATGACACATCATCTTTGCCTAGTACTGCTGTGAAGCTCAGAAAAATCGGCTGGCTAGTGATGGGTCACAGGTTCAATCCCAGCAAGAAAATGTGGGTAGGGGAATACATTAAGTATGGTGGCTGCTTCCTGTTCATGTTTTATAAGCGGTGTATGTGTGTGTTCACGCCTACTACTATAAATGCTCACTAATCATAGATGACTGAGATTGAGAGACCTAATAATCCCCTGGGGAGCACAAGAGTATCTATCTTATCTCAGTGCTTATTCACACATAAATGTCTGAGTCCTGATTGCTCTTAAGAGTCTGTGCGTGCGTGCGCACGTGCGTGCGTGCGTGTGTGTGGCGCGTTTGTGTAATATAGTGTAGTGTCTACCTCAAAGATTTGCATAAGGGGTGTTATTAAAAATTGGAGGTCAGGACACACGGATGTCCCTTGCGTCCATTTAAAGAGTGCAGTCTTTCTTTTTTCTTCTTTTTTTCTTATTTCTTTCTTGTTTCTGCCATGACTTAATTTCTTGTACTTGTATCTTTTGTTGCTTGGCTCCTTTTTTTTTTTCTTTTTTTTTTTACATTTCAATTTTCATTTGTTAACAATGTCCTAGGATGTGCTCAATCCCTGTTTCATTTTTGAACTTCTTTTCCTTTGTTCTTCCTCTCTCTCTTCAGTCCCTCCTCTGTTCGTTCCTCCTAGCACAGTTTAATTTGCAGCAGCTTGTCAAATTACTGTATCTTACATAGTATGGTACAGTTTTTATTGGAGCCCCCGATCTGATGTGTTTGTGATGTAATGGCAAGAAATGTTTAGTCGAAGTATTCACAGGTTTCTCCATCTTCCTACAGTCAATGTCAGTCCATGTCCTACAGAGCTAGCTAGCAAGCTCTAATAACATTTGGTCAGTTATGGAAAAATTATATTATATTACAAATCCAAAGAACTGATGGGTATATAGATACATAGAGACAAAGCCCTTTTTGACTTTGAAATTTGCCTGTTGTATGTGAATTAAGGAACACTATTCTATTCTAATCTTAACATGTGGCCGTGGGAGAACAAATTAAGGAACAGTGCATGAGTAAACATGGTAATCTAATAGATCTGATCTGATACATTTTTACTGAATTGTTCAAATTTTCTCCATTTGTATTTGGCATTTTATCCTTGTCTTATCCTCCTCCTTGTCTTTCGACTTTATGGCCTCAAATGGACAGCCATTTCAGATCATTTTAAGGTTACTGGGAGGGGATGATAGAACGAGGATCAGGATTACGATGGGTTGACAGATGGTGAAAGGGGGAAGAGGGAGAAGAAAAGAGAATCAGAAAAGAGTCCTCTCATTCCTGTGGAGGGTAGAAAACACTATAAAAATATAAGAATGGGTGGATAAGAATAGCGAGAAAATGAGAAAGACAAAGGAGAAACAGTAGGGTCAAGCGAAGGGCAGGATGAGTAAATGAGTGAGAGAGAGAAAAAAGAGAGAGGGAGAGAGCGAAAGAGAGAGGAAGTCTGTTAGCCATGACAGATTTGTATTCCACAGTGAATGTCTGACCTTCTCACACAATACACACCACACACACACACACAAACACACACACATGTACACACACACGCAAGCAGACACGCACAAATGCAGGTGCACACACATACACACACACCTTATCTCTCATACACAGTGAAATGCTTTTACTCCATCACCCCTGCTCTCTTTCTTTCTGGCAATAAAAACATGCACATAGGCATGCATGCATGCATGTACACGCACACACACACACCCCTTCCCCGCCACACACACACACACACACACACACACACACACACACACACACACTTTACTATACCCCCACTCTGCAACAGAGTGCATTTGTAGGAGGGCAGGGGTGTGGGAGTCTATGTCTGTTGCTATGGTGACAGTACCCTCCTCTTTCTCTTTCCCTCGCTCTCACTGTCTGTCTCTCTCCAGTCCTATGCTATGATAACCAGATGTGTGTTCTGGTCATTTTAATTTTGTATCAATAAAATGTTTAAATAAAACACAGTGTGCGGAGATGTTGTTACTCAGCCCTTTGTGGTGCTACAGGCGCTGCATGTAGATGGAGATGTGGATGGTCTATGTAATGCACGTAATGTAATGTATATAAACTTCGAGGTACAAATTAGTCCCATAATGGACTGGCTATATTCATCCATTCATACACAATCACAAATTGTGGTAAAATCCTACCCTGCATGGTTAGTCTGGTCAACCAGCATATTTTGGCACTCACACAGATTCATATTCTTATATTGCAGTAATATCAGCCTTTATTGATATGTGAGAATAACCTCCTCACATGCTGCTATGCCCAAAGATATGAAATTATATATTTATATATGTATTTCACCACTTGTAATTGTATGTATATCACGACTCACGATCATTATTTATTGATGTTGGATAAAAATATCTGAAGGTATACAGGTAAAAGGGATGCATTTTCCTTTTACATTTGAAGCAAATGTATTCATTCTGGACTCCAGTCTATTCTCTGTCCCACCTTGTTTATGCCATCTTTTCATATTGAATTTTAATACAGTTTGCATCCATGTGTGTCAGCTTTTCCTGGGTTTACAAAATCCACTTAATGATAATGCACAGGTCAATTTATAATCCAAATCCTGTTCAACTGCTGCCTTTTAGGTAGTAACAGAGGTCATAGGAAGTTCAAGTTGTTTTACAAATGCTTAGCAGTATTACAGTATTATTGGATGTTTGATGATGGATGGATGGATGGATGGATGGATGGATGGATGGATGGATGGATGGATGGATGGATGGATGGATGGATGGATGGATGGATGGATGGATGGATGAAAGGGTGCCCAGCATCTTCAATGTGTACAGCCAGGTCCATCCTTGGTGGCATGAATATTTATTTAAACTGCCCAAGCTCTGCTGGCTTCCTGTCTCTGCTAAACTCTTTTCATTTGACACAGATCTGAACCCCTTCCTCCCACAAAGCTGGCAGAGCACTTGATCTGGTCCTCACCTACAATTGTGTCACAGTCTGCCTCATGATCACACCGTTGCACATTTCTGACTATTTCTTCATAAACTTCAATATGCAGCTTAAATCACTCCCAGTTGCCGCACCAACTCTGGTATCATTCTGCTGCAACCCCCAAAACCGTCTCCTAATTACTCTACAGTGGAATCTCCTCTACCTACACTCACCTTTTTCTCATCTGTGGAGGTAAATGAAGCCACATCAGGCCACAGCCAGGCCACCCATCTCAGCCATGGCAAACTGACACCATTTGGGAGCTATGCAGCAATCTAAGAGCTGCAGAGGAAATGGTGGAAAACTAAACATCGGTCAGTCCTGGCCTTCTTCTCCCCTAGCATTTGTCCTGCCATATACAAAAAGATCAACAGAACCAAAGACATCGGCAAACTATTTTCTTCCTTCAAGTCACTGCTCAATCCTCCACCTCCACCACTCCCTTCTTGAAAGAAAAGGTTTAAACTATCAGCAACCAGTTCTCTGCACCATTCATTATCAGCCAGTCTCATCAGGATAAGGGTGGCTCACTCTCCTCATTCACCCCTCTCTCAGAGACTAAGGTATCAATTCCCAATTCACAGCCATGCTACTACCTATGCTCCGGACCCTATTCCTACAAATCTCCTACACAACATCTCCATAACATCTAACTATTGTGCTAGCTGCCACACATGTTATTAATTCCTTTTTAACGTCTGGAATTTTTCCTGACTCATTCAAGCAGGTTCGGGTGGTGCCCCTGCACAAGAAATGCTCAGCTGATCCAGCTCAAGTTGAGAATTATCAGCCGGTTTCTCTTCTTCCCTTCCTTTCTAAAGGGTGGTTTTCAATCCAGTCTCACACTTCCACATGCACAACGCACTCCTTGACCCACATCAGATAACTGAAATGACTCTGTTGTCCAGGAAAAACCTCATTTGTCCTAGACCTATCAGCTACTTTTTATACACTGAAGTACCGTATCCTTCAAACCACACTCTCAGAAATGGGCTTAAAATACGCTCCTGGTTCAACTTATATATTTATATTATATAATGGGCATACCTTCAGAGTTTCCTGGCAAAGGCATACTTCCTTCTCTCATTCACTGACAGGAGTGCCCCAAGGATCAGAACTTGGGGCCTCTTGTTTTTGCAATATGCTCCACCTCCTTGGGCCCTGTCATTCCCTCGCATGACCTGGTCCCTAGATGATGGAACAAACTTCTGAACACCATCACAGTGGTACAATCTCGACCTTCTTATCTTACCTTATATTACCTCTCCGATCTACCCCAACTATGACTTCTTCTTGCACTGTGAGCACTAATGCTTACAGTAAGTTGCATTGGAGTAAACAAGTAAACGTAAATGGATGGATGGATGGATGGATGGATGGATGGATGGATGGATGGATGGATGGATGGATGGATGGATGGATGGATGGATGGATGGATGGATGGATAGATAGATAGATAGATAGATAGATAGATAGATAGATAGATAGATAGATAGATAGATAGATAGATAGATAGATAGATAGATAGATAGATAGATAGATAGATAGATAGATAGGCCAAATATTTCTATTCTCACCTGTCCTCCCTACCTCTAGTGCCTATATTTTCTGTGATGTTGACTATCGATTTTAGATAGTGGAAGGTCATCCATGAGTGTGTGTGCATGTGCATGTGCATCTGTGTGTGTCCTCATTTATTGATCAGTTAGAGGTTGGAGGTTTGTGCTACACTGCCAATGACCAAATGTGTCATCATGCTGTGTATGGGTGTGTGTGTGTGTGTGGGTGTGTGTGTTTGTTCGGGTGTGTTTTCATTTCCAAAATTGATTCCCTTTTTGATGAAACACCTTCCCAACAGTTCTGTCATCATCACTCAGCAGAAGGAGGAAGAAAATAGTCTGTGTGTCTTTGCATGCATGTGTAAAAACCACATAGTGAAACCACACAGTCTATGTGTGTATTCAGGGTCATTGTATTTTACATTGTATTATGTGAAATTATCAGTTAAATGTGAGATAAATCAAGCTAAACAATAACTTCATATTATGTATTATGAAATTTGTGAAAAATGAGAAATTAGGATTTCAAGTTCTTTTCGAAGTAAGATAATATCTCTCCCCACCCCTTCCCTAGTAACCTCCAGTGAGGAGAAATTCCCACCTACAGAACTACACTCTACATGCAGTCTTTACAAATAATATAGAATCACACAAATAAGAAATTAATTCAATTGTAAGACAAAAAAAAACTTCTTCATTGTAAAGTCTAATAAAATGGTCCGACACCAGCACACAGTCTCAGTGACAGACAGTGGTATGTTCTTCTCTCCTGTCTCAGTCCACATCTCACTTGAGCCTTGGTGATTCCAGAGTGCCATTGGTTGGTTAAAGCATTCAATTATGTATGGGGCAGTGATGGACAAAAGATTCAAACATGGGCCATGGGGAGAGGCTATGATATGTTATTGGCTTTAAAATTCAGGCAGTGAGTGACGTATGATGTCAAGGAAGGAAGCGAATGAGAGAGGAGAGTCTTTGGCTCACAGTCATCTCAAACACTTTTCTAAATAAAGAAGACAAAGATACTTCTAAAAACATTCTGAAACAGTTGCAAAAATGTGGGGCATGAACCAACCTCCAACCAGCTAATAAACGATGATGCTCGTAATCAGCACCACATATTTCAATGTGTAGTCATCAAAGAACCTTGAGATACAGGAGGCCACAAAGATATGTCCTCCTAGAACAGGCAAATGAAAGCCAGTTAGAGGAGAATGACAAGAGTGACTCAACTGAGATGACAGAAAGGCCACAGTGTCTCAAGATTATCTCTGAGATTATCTCTGTTTAAAACAGGAAACTGAGGCTACAATTCATCACATCACATTCACCACATCAAAATTGGACAAAAGAAGACTAGAAAAATGTTGCCTGGTCTGATAAGTCTCAATTTCTGCATTTGGTATAAACAACGAGCTGATAAGGCTGGTAAAATTAAAAAATTATAATAGATTGTGTATATGTTTGTGTCTTTAGAGTTTTGCAGAAGGAATGACTGAGATCTGCTATTAGTGCTCTATAAAGTGAAGGTTGTTGATTCAGTGAATGAGTATAGACAACAGCATTTTTGTCACACAACAGGAAAAGGAATGTTTTATCAGTTAAAAAAAATTGGAAGCCAAGTATCTACATGAATTATTTTAGCTCTGCATATATTCATCAAGAACATTATGGCATTACAAAAATGCCCAGTAATCATATGAGCCTATTTGAAACTCTTATTGCTATTCCATACACACAGGTACAGTGAGGACAGCCTGCAGATATTCCTGGCAGGGTGCTTGTTAGAGCGGCTCCAACATTTGCAACTGCTTAGAGAAAGGACGAGGAGAAGGGTTAATAAAAAGTAAACAAAGAGGAGGCTGTGGGCTGGTGATAGCAGTGTTTTGGCAGTTGCATATGCCCAAGTGTTGCCTAGAGAAACTAGGTTATTTTAATATATGTATGCATTGAATTTAATAACAGACAGGAAGTGAGTTGGATAGCACAGAGCTATCAATGCTTCCACAGAATCCTAATGTGAAAGTACACAAGCTTGTGCAGAGACAAGAGATGACAGTTTGAAGTATGTTACTGCAACAAGAATGTGGATTCTTCCCCAGGAATAAATGCGACAAGCCACTGAGTTGCGTTTGCTTCCATGGCTTTTTATTATGGCGAACTTAAATCAAAAACCAACTTAAATGGCACAAATGGTCTCAAATGGTCTGTGGCTCCAGGTCTGTGCTGTGTGCTCAGCCTGGCCATGCCTCTGCTCTCACAGCTTCCCTGCTAAAATCCACAGGCTGATGAGAGTGAATCCCCTGCAGCTGTGTCTGGAGCTACTCTCCGCCCCATTCATGCAATAATCCCCTGCACCTATGTGGGCTGCTCCCCTCCACCACATATCTCCCCCACCTGTCCTTGGCTGGGGTTTTGCCCAGCCAAGCCAACTTCTTCCTCCACGCACATCACCCCCCTGCTGGGTTCGGGACAGAGAGCCAGCCACTGTCATGTCCGGCCTCGCACCACTGGACTAGCCGGAATTTAACTGACTGTATAGCCAAGTACCACCAGGTGATCTGGCTGTTGGTGGCTTCTCCATGGTGCTGTTCTGGGACTCCCAGTCTGACAGCTTCCGGCTGATGCAAATTACAGGTGGACCAGACCACCCTCCAAACCAAATTGTATTTTTGATGGGATTGTTACAGGATTTCACAGGACCATATGCACCTTTGTTAGCACGGAGTTACTGTCTCTAAAAGGTAGATGTCTTACTCGATGATTTTTTGCTGAGATTCGCTGTCCAGAAATCGAGATTAGACCTTTCATTTTTAATTTATGGTTTGATTCTGGTGATATTTGAAGTTGTTATGCTTTTATTCAGCTGCATTTGCATTGCTAAACTGTAATGACTATCTTAGACATGTCTTCTCAATCTTCCAGAGAAGTGTCTAAAAGGATTTACTGATGAGCGATGAGCAAGTGCACTGTGTAGTCCTTTACATAGATTTCCACATGTAGAGAGTAGGGAATAGGGAATGAGTGGATGACACTCAAAACGTCAAAACATGACCAAACCAGGGAAGAGACATAAAGTGCTCATTTATAGTACTATCGATAGCAAATATATTAGACTGTAGGCAGCTGAGACACTTTACATTAGAACAGCTCTGCACCTTTATCAAAAATAAATGAACAGAAGGATCCCAATAGATAGATAGATCAGGTTAGACAGACAGACAGACATAAGCTTTAAAATCCTGGTGTCTTTGTCTCATAGAAGGTTTATCTACAACACATTTGTACTTATAATAAGGTTGTTTGAATCTTCTTTTCTTTCTTCACCGTTTACAGTTAAGTGAAAGAACTTTGTTTTTGTCTGTGTTCTACTGACAAAAAAAGAGACTCCTGGTATGTCTGTCTATCATACCCCATCCACCACTAATTGGAAAAATCCTTTGTTGCTTTGAGGAAAGGGGAATACAGTGGAAAGTAAAGGGTGATGAAAGTAGGATGTACGTGTCCTGTACATGCCTAAATCTCTGGATCATGATGGACACAGTGAATCTGCTTATATTTGGTCTTTGGAATCGTTGGCCTTCCTCCCTCATAGTCATGACAAGCACAAGGTCATGGTCTCCGACTGTAGCTCTTTAACTCTTCATCTTCCTCTCTGTCTTTCTTCTTATCTTCTCATCTTCTTCCTACTTGCACTTGTCCTGCAGCTCTGATTGTTTCTCTCCATTGTTGGTATGAGCTTGCAGGACCAAGGCTTGCACTCTGAGCTGGCTTATGTTGGTTGCGATGATGATGAGAAACAAGTATGATCAATTTTGAGCCATTGTGTTTAACGGATGGCACATGTTTAATTTATGCTCATGATTTCTTACTTGCTACCATTATGCATCATAAGTGCATCACAGTGACAACTACATTTCATCGCATGAAAATATGTTTAGAGTTTTGTAAGTAATGACTGAGATATGTAAATAGTGTTTTACAAGGTGAACATTGTTTATGGTGTTGTTAAAAGAATCTGTCATTCAGTGAATTCAGGCAACTGAGTGATTTTGAAAAATTGTAATACAAAGGAGCTAATGCTAAGTGTTGTTGCTCAACTGCAAGATGGTCACTGGTTCACATCTCTGCCCCAGCAATTTCTGTGTGGAGTATTGGAATATTGAGGTCCATCTGTTTGAGATGTCTGAATTGATCCATTTAGGCTGAGTTGTTTATAATATTGCATGTAATGCTAGAGCAGGCAACAAAGATTTTTCAGATCAATTGATTGAGGTGAAAATTCTTTAGATTCTCTGCTGCTATTATTGTGTGATCTGTATTCTTCTTCACTTCTGTCTTTTTCTTCCTTCTTGTCTCTTCCACATCCTTTCTGTTCTTTATCTGGCCATATCATCTGTCAATACATGCCTCCTTTGCTCTGCTTCCATTGCTTGCTCCCTCCTTGTCCACCTCTCCCATCGACTTCCCTGCTTCTCCCCTCCTTTATCTCACCCTGGATAAATGTCAGCAGATGCCATGCCGACTCAGTCTAGATCCACCCACACAGCCCCTCCCACATGTCCTCCTGATCCTCCTGCTCCCTGTGGCACCCTCTTGACTTACTCCTCCTCCTCTGATCCCCTACCAGTGTCCCCCAGCCCAGGCGTTGCCCTCCCCTCATCTCCCCGTGAACTGGTCCCTGTCCTAGTGTCCAGCCGATTTGTCCGACTCAGCTGGCTCCCCCCAGAGGTACCAGGAGGTTCAATTCAAACCTATGGGGTCTATTACTCCCAGGACAGAGTTGAGAGGTAAGTTTGGACTCTTTTTTTTGTTGTCCTCACAATTTTAGGGGAGGAAATTCCTTTGAATTATAAAATAATCAAAGCAGCGCAGCAATTTGTGGTTAGCACTGCTGATATAAGGCCCTAGTTCAATTCTTGAGCAGACAGGGTCTTTTTGTGTTGAGCTTCATGTTCTCCTTGTGTCTGCCTGGGGATGCTGCTTATTTAGGTCAAATGAAGACAGTAAATGGTGTGTTTGTGTCTGCTCTATACCTCTGACTGAGGAACTGTCCAAGGTGTTTTTCCCTGCCTTCACTCTGTATGAGTTGAAAGTAGGCAACAGCAGACCCTCCCACAAATATGAAACAGCGTGTCATGATTTTGAGGATAGAAAATTGGATGGATATATGGATAGAACAATCACGCAAAGAATGACAGAAAATTGCAATGAGCAATCTCTTTATCAGGAAATCACAAACCACAAAGGAACACAACAAATGAAACCATGGTACTTATTTTAGAAACTTAGGGTCTATTGAGTTAAGTCATGTTACTTCAAAGACGGCATTCCTCTTTTCTGATCACTGCATTGATGCTTACAGTGGCTTGCTGTGTTTTTCAGGAAAAACTGAGTTACCATGACATTGTAACCTCTGACAAGTCAGGACTCCTGTTTAAAGCTTTAACATCAGGCTCTTAAGCTTTTTTCATGTCAGAGATTAATGGGCCTGCATGATTTTAGGCTTTTCGTTGGACAAAAGAGTCACAAAAGTTTAATCCCAGCCTTATTTGACTGAGATTTTGTTGGTCCAGCTGTCTCACAAAAGGAACACAGGAAAAGCTTTTGTCAGCTCTAAGGACTAAAAGTAAAATTACAGACATTTTCCCTGGTAACACCGATAATTTGCTGAAAATTTGAGAACAGGAAAGGGATAAGCACAAAGTGAGGATAAAACTACACTCACAAAACCTCTGATTCTTTCTTGAAATATGTGTGGGGAAAAGAACAACAATGGCCTGAGTGAAATGCCTGTACTTTGAACAGTCCAAAGACTAGAATTTTTCATATGTCATGGTCTCTTTTTTTGTCATGTCATTTGACACACTAGGCTGATATTAGAAATCTACTGGACCATCCCGCATATGTGGGAGGGTTGAAAAAACATGACTTTACCCAATGCTTTATGTATACTGTTATATAATATGCTGATATTCAACATTTTATTCAATGACAGTTGCTTGTTTACATGACTGAGAATAACATTCACCTTGTGTAACATTCAGCTTGTATATTGTGTATATTTTGTCACTACAAAAGGGTAAATTAAAACAATGGAGCTGGAGGGAAAGTAGAGCCGAAGGAAGCAGTTGACAAGTTTCAGTTTTTCAAGTTGCACCGTCATTAGTTCGGAGTGACCAACTGTATATGTTGTTGAAGAAAACAGAACATGATAAATGATCATTGCAATGATAGGGGGAGAAGCTGGTGGAAGTTGCTGGGGAAGGGAAAGTATGGGCTTCTTGCTAAAAAAAACTGTCTTTAACCATTTGTTGGAGATATAAGAAAAGCTGTGTATTTAGTAGGAAAATAATTCCACAGACATTGTGACAAAGCGAAGTAAACGCTGCATGTATCTCATAAACGTCTGTCTGTGGTGATTAACTGGAGACTGAGAGGCTGTAGAGGTGCTTTCATCTGGGAATAAACTGCTGTCACTACAGGATTACAGAGATAACACATTGTTACAGCTTGCATTGTTGTGCTATTACAAAACAAATATGTTTTCTTTCTCAAATGCTCTTACTAAAAAGCATCAGATTTTTTTAAATATGGTTAAGGAGGTCAGTTGTTACATGTGATACCATATTTGAGTGCATGACAAGGCATTTTTCTGTGTCAGGGAACGGTCAGTGAATGTGTCAGAGCCGGAGTCTTTGGAATTGACTGTGTCCAACCTTAAACCAGAGGAGAGCTACACTTTCAGAGTGGTGGCTTACAATGATATTGGGCCAGGAGAAAGCTCCACTCCACTGAGGATCACCACCAAGCCTGACCGTAAAACACACACACACACTAAACAAGTCAGCAAAAAAATATAGTACTGGCAGTGTTTGCATGACATGCAATTGTATTTATTTGGAACTCGGTACATACAGTGTACATACCTGAGCTATATTGTATTTATAGTATAATTATAGGGCTTGCGATTAGACTGAAGCAAAAACACATGATGCCATTGCACCCACACACACAAAACATTTTAAAATAAGTTACCACACACACATTGACCTACACTTACCTACACGTGCCCTGAAAGTTAAAAAAAAAGTTAAAAGTTAAAAATTATACATTAATATGTATTATGTAAGACAATTTTGTACATACGGAATTATAGAATAGTCAAATCACTAAAATGTCTTCCAACAATGCAGTAACAGAAGGCTCAACACTAGTGATGACAGCAGTAGTACATGCAGTATTTGCCAGTTATGTCCAGTATGTAAGTTTAACCACTGTGTTGTCTCTGTGTTTCAATAGTCCAGGTTCCCAGCAAGGTGGAATCTATCCAGGCTGAGGCTCTGTCCCCCACCTCTGTCCAGGTGAGCTGGGAAGCTCCCAGCCAGCCCAACAACCCTCTGTTGGGCTACAAACTCCTTTGGACAGAGAGCCCATCTGGAAAGGAACAGGTCAGTAACTTCCTGCTACACTGTCCACTATCACAGTGCCTTCCTGGGAAGAGTTTAATAAAGCTTGGAAGAGTTTAATAAAGCTGAACACACTACTGTGTCTGTTTATACATTTCTGTGTTTACACAGAAAAACACATACACAGGCCTTTACATCGTATGTGGTTGGTCTCCTCCATGTAGCCGAGTAAATGTACTGGATCGGTATCTGCCGATACTCAAAAACGAATGACTCGGACTCAGGTGTGGGGGGTGATCGAGACATCACTAACCAGAGGAATATCTATAATCTATGTGAATGCGAATTCCAAACTGTCAAACCAAGATGTAGAGAGGTCTCAGATGCAGAGTGTGAGTTCTGAGACAGGTTTTATTGCCAAAACGTCTCTCAGAGTGACAAACAAAAGGGCTATGGAAGGTTACATGTGTTTCCAGAGAAGCTCACAGCTAATTACTGACTACTCTATTACTTAAATCTACTCTGACTAGATAAAACTAAAAATCCCTCCACATGGAGGAAAAACAACTTAAAGCGCTTCACCAAACAATGGGAAGGAAACTAAGCTTGAACAGAAAATCACTCTCTCTAGGAGGAAAATCTCTCATCTCAAACTCAACTATTCTAATGCTGAATTTCCCAAAGGAGGAAAACTATGATCTATCAAACACTCTGAAGGCTAAGGCTAAAAAAAACCCCAACAAAATAAAAATACAAAAAAAAAAAATCACTCTTGACGAGGACAAACTGTGGCTGTGGAAACTCCAGATGAGGGCTTCTGTGACACAGGAACGCAGACGTGATCAGGGGCAGGTGAGACACAATCAAGGTGAACAGGTTGCAGGTGATAAAAGACACAGGAGGAAGGGCAAGTGACCTGGAAAGAGAGGGAGCCTAGGATTTCAAAATAAAACTGAAAATAACACCAGATGGAAAACCCAAACGTGACAACCTCACCAGGGCGTGACACAGGCTTTTGCACCCCAGATTTTCACCTGAAAAAACTTGTTAAAAAGTATTTAGCTCTCCTTCCTTTAGATTTAGCTGATTTTTGTCTTTATATTCTCACATGTAGCTCATTTTTCTGTCATTTGACACAAAAGTTCATTAGTTATTAATCTAATTTTGAATCTAAATCTCAAACTAAATGTTCAATATTCGAGTGCAAAGCTGAATAATTACAAAATATGCGAATATAGTAATAGTATAAACACACTACAGAGAAAGAACGGTTAAAAAAAAAAGCTCTACACTGTACCCAGAACCAGCACTCAAACTATTTTAGTGAAAAAAGGGGCCTGAGAGTCTCAGATTTTCACAGATGAAATTCAGTGCCATCACATGTGTGTTTTTGTTTAGAGTGTGGAAGTGAATGGACTCAGTTACAAAATGGATGGACTCAACAAGTTTACGCTATACATGGTTCAAGTTTTTGCCATCAACCGATATGGACCAGGACCAGCCTCAGAGATTGTCAGTGTCACCACCCAATCAGACGGTGAGCTCTGCTCTACTCCTTTCATTATCCACTCATCAATCAAATGTTGTATTTTGCAAATGTAAATCAGCAAGTGAATGCACTGTTGCTCACTTCAGTGTACACATTTAGCTGCCTCTAAATGTTTAACAGACACACATCTGTACATATACACAGTTATGTATTTTTGACATTAGCTTAAAAATTTGTTTTTATGGGTAGATGTCTTGTCTTATATCCATTGACCAGGAGGTGTGGAAAAATTCTTGATCTGTTTGGGAAAATCAAAAATCAAGACTGGAAAGGGTACGAAGTGTTTATTCTCTGCAGAGAAGGAAGACAACACACACAGGAAGATCCACAATCAGTGGATCAGAGGAGGCCTTCCCAGAGGGAGAGGTCACAGTGCATTTTATCCTGACCCCCAGGAACACACCCACAAGTGGGAAACCATTTGGGCACAATAAACAAATTGTCATGAGCTGAACAAGATTTAACAACTAGTGTCCTGGAGCAGGACACTTTCATAGGCATAACAATGGAGGTGTTAGGGAGCAGGGAGTGATCTTACAGTGACGTTCTTGAGTCTTTGATGGCTGCATCTCACAGAGTTCAGGCTACAACTAAAGAATTAATAAAAGATTAATCAAAAGTTCCAAGATGCCTGTAAAATTTTCCACCACAACTCATAAACAAGTGATGTAGTTGTTTATTTGTTGATTTCTCACAGATTTTATTTCCAACAGAAATCTGTAGTATCAGAAGTCTTTGGCACTGACAATCTAATGGCAGATTATTTGCATTTGGAGGACAGTTATGCGGCATTAAGTTGATGAAAGCCCTATTTGTTGTATGCCACCATTATCTGTGGGAAGGAAGTTCCTTGTATTTTGATTATGTTAGATCTCAGACTCCTCCTGAATAACTTACACATCAACAGTCACTAATCACACTATAAATGCACAATAATGTGAAAGAGTACACATACATTCAGTCACAAGACATAGCGATCGTGAATTTTCCAGCTGTGGCAATGATAACAAATCTTTTTGAGCGGAGTGGCTTTACAGTAAAACTGAAGCGCACCCACACAGCTGATTTAATATGTTCCTCTGATGGTTAATCAGGCATCTGCTTTGGAAGATGTGAGTTCATTCTCAGAAGATCATCCTGTCTGACTCTTTTTTTGTTACCTTCAATTTTTCTTGAACATTTTTAGAAATTCTATATTTCAACTCCAGTCTGTTGTGTCTTTCTTTGTATTTTTTTTTTTATCTTTCATCATTCATATCTTCTATTCCCTGGTCTTTTGTGCCTTGATCATTGCCTTCCTTTTACTTTAGTTTCTGCTCCATTTACTCAGATTTTCATGGTAGTTGTATTCTCACATGTATCTTAAAGCTAAGATCGTTGTTCTCTCTAGCAACTGCAGGCCACTGACATAATGGTTACCAAGAAACTGTTTCTAATGCAGCCTGTTCGACTGCCGCTAAAAGCTGTATTTGTACTTAATTGCACATTGTGTCCTCTTTGGGATCTTTTTGAGGGTGTGTTAGGGTATGCTGCAGCTCCAACATATATAATGTCTTTTTTTTCAATGCTTACTTTTACATCAAATGTTGTAGTATTTTAACAGTCCTTGTGTTTGTCTTTGCAGTACCCAGTGCGCCACCACAGAATATCACCTTAGATGTTGTCCTGTCCAGGGTGAGTCTTCATGCTTATCCTTTTAAATGTTTGCCTTCATTTCCCTTTCCACATCTCTGCTGACTCATTGGAAACACTTCAGTCTCAAAAAACGACAAATATGTGTGCTAGTGCTTTGAGTGGTAGTACAAAATAGTATACAATCCAGTTAATTTCCTGATGTTGAGGGCAGCTACTGCTAGGATAAAATGGCCTTAAATATGGCATCATTTATGTTGGGCACATTGTGCACATTGTTAAAATGAGGCCATATTAAAACACTCTCATGGGCATGGGGGAAAGCAGTTATTGGGAGAGTGTAAATGTTTCTTGAAGATTATATTTAGTGCTTGAAATGATTATAATCTTATCAAAAATACAGGGCACCACCTTGTAACCAGGGACCAGCAAGCAAATAATCATAAAATAATTAAGGAAATAAAGGAGTGAAATCTGAGCACTGTTCAGAATGGAGGTAGAGAGAGAGGGTAGAAAGTTGTCATGAGTGCTGTTGCTTACAAATCCTGAGAGGAGAGGCCAAATGGTTGCGCAATAAGGTCCTTTTCCTGCTTGCTACGAAGAAGAGCTATTACAAGTGAACTGTGCCTCGGCCCAGCAACCTCTCTTTGTCTCGCTCTCATGGGAGAGAGACAGAGAGAGAGATTCTTCCTCTTCTATTTCGTCTCCTACAGAGACGAACAGAAATATATTCAAGGCTGGCAGTGCACGACGCGGTGTGCACATCCTGTTGCGCGGGAGAATACCTGGGCTTTCAGGGAGCCAAGGGGTCCTTAGTGGTGCCCAGGGCATAGTGCAAGTCCCCAACTCCAACTCTGGTGCACGGTCTGACTGTGTCCTTAAAGGGATACCTCGTTATCATCCATATTGCACAGTGGATCGTAATCACACATATACATACATACACTACTTCGATATATACATGTCATTCATATACATCATAGGTCAACACTGTAATATATACTTGGTGTGATAACTTTTTCAAACAGAGCACTCAATTAATGTGACGGTGCCCAAACTGGTGCTTAAAGAATGGAAACTAAAACTGATATGAAAATTAACTGATATAAAAATTCACAAACTGTTAGAATATGGCCCCATAAGTAGATGCATAATAGTAAATACTTAAATATTTTTTATACTATAAGTAAATCTAAAGATTGCCCAGTCGTCATAACAATGTGTGTGTGATGTCATCTTCAACGCGACACCACTGACTGCAGGTTAAAAGCAGGGGAAAAAACAACACACACACAATGGAGGAAGTCGAGGGCATAATTTTGATCTTGTGTGGAAAAGTGTTGTTCCAGAACAGGCTGGAGGCAGTGAAACGTAATACTGCAGAAAAACAAGGGTAGTTTGGGAAATACTACAGAGATCAGACCTCGAAATGAGTTGGTTTACATGGCAATGCAAGGTATGTACTTTTCTGTATCCAGTCCAACTTCACTGTGGGAGGAAAGTTTTCTTGTTTGTTTTTTTCTAACTCACACTGGTGCTCTGTTGTTTCCGATGACCGAGTCGGGTTGAGCCGAGCCGCTATCATTTAGTAGAAACAGGCAACATACTGACTTGATGTCATGTGCAGCGCACATCCACGGCTGCCCAATGGGCTGGATGCACTTCTTGACAGGGATCCAAAACTATGGAGGTGTTATTTTTACTTTATTGTTTGCAAATGTGTAACTCGACAGTGTAACTCAACAGTGACAGTAGTTTGCTACTTCACCCGAGCCTGTGAGCCTGAGCTCAGGGAAAAGGCTTAAAGTGTAAACAGTGTAAACAGTCTGAGCTCAGGGCAGAGGCTCACAGGCTCTTAGCCATTCTTGCTTTTGCAAAGCCGAGTGTATGTTTAATTCAGGAAATTAACTGACAGTCATAAATACTCTTCATGTTTGGACAATTAAGTGGGAGTTTATATGGAGGGAAAGGCAGTAGATTCATGGTCACGGTCGCGGTCACATTCATGGGGCTCTCAATGCTGGTCCAGGGTGAATCTGGGAGCTTGAGCTCAGGGTAAAGGCAAAGTTACACACAAATCATTTTACACACAAATCGTTCTGTACATTTGCAGATAAGTTCTACACATTTGCGGATCTGCACGGCAGAAGTGTATCAAAATTCATGTTTAAGAAGACAGCGAATTGAGAGCTTATGCCTAAATTTTAATACAAGTAAGGCACTTACAGATTGGCCTATGTATTTGTAGAACTGTTTTCACATTTACAGATTTATATACACATTTACAGATCTTTGTACACATTTACATATCTTTGCACCTACCTTAACATCGGCACCGGTTCTGTTATGGTACCGGGTATCGGTACACATCCCTACACTGCTTGTAGTCAAAAATTTGAGACCTTGTGCCAACTGAACTGTACTGAACTTGCCACACCAGTTGGTGGAGTTTAACATTCAAAATCCTGTTGACAACATGAAAGAGCTCTTTTGGCTGCAAAGATGAGGCAGTAGTTCTTTACAACAACCACCATGGATGCTGCTTCATGTGTACTCATTTCTGCCATGTTGAAAAAGACTGAAATGCTATGGATCCATGTTTTTAAATTGGGTGACTGAACGTCTTCTTTTGTCGGACATGTCCTCTTTTAACAAAGCTTAAGATATCTATCTAGTTTTCAATTGACTGGCACTTCGCACAGGCTGTCCTATGTAGACATCAATTTTGACCCAGTAGGACCCCAAAATACCTTAAATAATCAAAATAGGAATATGGTCACTGTAGTTATAGTTATATGTTTATGATGGTCACACAATTTTAAGATGATGTTCTTCATCTCCTCCCGCGGTACAGACTTGTACCCCCCTGTGGTGGGGCGGAACATCATAGAGCTAGGCAGGGCCGGTGCGAAAATATGCACAATGCTACAGTACATGGCGTGCACAACCCATTGCGTGGACGTATACACGGGCCTTAAGGAGCGAGCTTGCAACCAGAAGGTAGCCAGTTTAAAGGAGTTGAGGTACTGAATACAGATCAACAGCCGGGGCAGAGACATGATGTAGTCAGAAACAGAAGGCAGGTGGGATTTGGAGGACAGAAGAGCATGGACAGTCGAAGTACAAGCTCCTGTCAAGTTACCAGGGAGCAGGCAAAGAGATGTCCAAAGGCTAAGGTGAATCAATCCAGGGGGGCAGGAGACACAATGGCATCAATGAGATCAAAAACAGGGTAGGTGAGGCAGGCAGGAGACACGATCAGAGGTCAAAAACCTGGCAGGGTCGGGACCGGGCAGGCAAAACAGGAAAGAGTGCTGGAGAGTTATGAACAGGGCTTGAAGACAATCTGCCAACTAAACTGAAGAACAGGTGAGGCTAAATACAGTTTTGGCTTGAAAAAATTGGCATCAACTTGGATATCAGGTTTTCAATTTTCCGGACAAATTCCAATGAAATATCTGAATTTATTAAGATAAAAATGATGTGGTCCGAGAGGGGAGGGGGGAGACTCTTCCCTGGCCCAAACGACCATTAAGGGCAATTCAGCAGAGGGAAAAAGATAGTCAGAGGAGAGATTGGATTTAGCGCTCGGTTGCCACTGCAGCCGCTCACTTCACGATCAGTTCAGACCCACTAGCTCTCAGGAACAGCAGCAGTAGCAGCAATAATAGCACTAGCAGTAATAATAGTAACAGCAGCAGTAATAACAGTTGAATCAGTGACAGCAGCATTAATAACTGCAGCGGCACTGCTCACAGAAGCAACCGTAATAGCAACCCTAATAACAATAATAAATGCAGCAGTAGTTAGTACAGTAGAATAAATGATTTGCCACTTTGTATCTCTATGGGAGTTGTTTCAACATCATTTCCATCGAGACCTCACATTACATCCACTTCTTGTTAAACCAGCTAATTAGTTAATGAAATGCAACACTCTAAAATGGGGGTGAGGGTGCAGAAAACATAGATAGATGGAAAACAGAAGGACAGACTATTGCAATTCACACATTTAATCGATTTGTCCTCTCTTCTTCTTGCTTCACCCTGTGCTTGTGCTTGCTGCACTGTAATTAATTAGCAGGATGACACGGGGAACAGGTGCAGATAAATGTTAATGAATTCCTCAGTGGCCATCATCACAGAAACATTGAGTGAATATTGAAACTACCCAGTGGCCCAATGACTTACAACACGGCCAATGGAGGAATAAACAAACCATCAAGTGTGTGTGTGGGTCTGTGTGTCTGTGTGTGTGTGTGTGTGTGTGTGTGTGTGTGTGTGTGTGTGTATGTGTGTGTGTGCAGGTGTTACACTAACAAGAGAATACATGTATGTGCTAGTGGCCAACTAACTGATTGTTAGTCATTTATTTGAATCCCTTACTGTGCAGCTTTTTCTGACCCCTGAACATCTGGGTGACAACCATTGTTGGGTGTAACATGTTAGAAGAATACTTTTCTCAAGCAATGTTTTCGCAGACCCTCTGCTACCCCATGAGTCTCCAGCAGCATGACACCACACACTGGACACAGCAGCTCTCGTTTCCAGCTCTTTATTTCCCAGGTCCTCTCATCCTGCTTTTTTTTCAGTTACAGTCAGCACATGTATGATGGGCTGAGCAAACTTAGTTCAGGAGTCAAACTGGCCTAGCCAATCCCCACCCCCACCCACCCCCTTAAGGGCCAGGGCAGGGTGTCACCCATAGCCAGCTGCCCCACTGGACTATGGACCACCCCAGACGATTTCCCCATCCAGCCTGGCTATGACCCCCAACATCCTCTTCTCCTCCAACAAGTCGTTGAGTGGATTCCACCTGCCTGAAATAAATGAGTTAGCTTCAAAGAAATCTTTATTTTAAACTAGTAAAGTTATGTGAATCGCTTAATTATGGAACCATTTATTGCCTGAATTTGACACTCACTATTTTGCATTATGCATAAAATAAAACTTACTTGCTCTTGTTAATTAAACCTTTCATATGTTGTTTATATGTTGTTTCAACTCAATTCAATCAGTTCCACTAATTGTTTAACTTGTGAGTCAACAGAACATACAATTAAATTCCCTTTTAAGTCAAACTAATGATTTAAATAACAGTTTTCCCTCAGTTTATGCCAGGTTTACCATTTTCCTAAAGATCACAACTGAAAAGGCTTCAGTGTCGAGTGTATGTGTGTGCAACATTTTTAAAGTTTTTTGCACAAAATAATACTTCTTCTTTCTGTGTTCAAAATAATAAAATAGCACTTGTAACTTACAGATTCTGAAATTACATAGCATTACAATTACTTATTTTATTTAATCTCAGATCAAGAAATTGAGCAAAGTGAGTGTTGTGTTCAAATGAGATTAAACAAGATTTTCCAGAAAGAGACAGCACTTGGATTTTTGGAAGCTGTGTTGAGAATGACACAAAGCTCTTTGACAGAGCTGATGGATGTCTTACGGACGCCTAAGGGAGTGTGAGTGTGAGCAGACGTGTATTTTTAAAGTGTACATATACACTCCAAAATAAGTGTAAATATACACACCAAATACAACCAAAATTTCACCATCACCAGGCACAGTTGTATACCCTGCATGGCATTGTCCAAGATATCAGTGTGTGCCTTTGGAAAAAACAGACCATTTTTATGAAATGACATACTATATGTACAGGAAACAGAAGAGTGAGATGGAGTAAAAGAAGAGGAGAAAAATGAGAAATTGTGTCCTTGAAGACAAATAAACATGCAGTAGAATGAAAATGTAAGCAAATAATACATTTTCTCTTTCTAGTGATCTGCTCTTCAGTTTACCTCTTTCTCAAGGCAGTCCATAAGCTTCTGGAGCAACCTCTTCCTTCCTGTCCCGGTTGGTGCTCTGTATACTGCCAACAGTCTTGGCACAAGGACATCCAGTCCTACTAAAAACTTCTCCAGGAAGTCCTCAGCCACAATACTGTGGAATTCTTCCCTAATCTGAAAACACTGATCATCATAGTTCTTGATGCAACATAGGAGGTAGAGAGGGGGAGGAAGCAAGAGGGGGTTTCAAGAAGGAGAGAGGGATAGAGAAGAGGGAGATGAAAAGATGGCCAGGCAAGTAGAGAGAAAAAAGGAGAAGTAGAGAATAAGAAGTGATTTGATATCTGGAGATTACATACACAGTTGAGATTACTTGTCTCTCATCAAGCAAAGCTGGCTGCCGGGAAATGACTTCTGCGATGAGTGGCTGATCTACACTGGGAAAGTGTGGCAGCCATCAGCTCTTGCAACAGTTGTGATCATGGTCTTTTTTCTGCATTGCAGCCTCCATCATCTTGCGCTTTTCCTCCCTTCTTTGACTTCTTAAACCATTTCCCCTTTGAGCCTACTCCTTTTTGTTTGTGTATCACTGCAGGGCATACAGCTGCTCTCAACTTTTGCAGATAGTTTCCTAGCTTAAATTTGAGGCTGTGAAACTGTGAATACCATCCCTTTTTTTCCTCTTTTGGACCCAGGCTCTCGTAGAGAAGTATGTACTTCCCCAATGCTTTGGCTACACTCTCATAGTGAGCTCTCTCAGGATAAGCACTTGACATACTATCCACAAGTGTCTCAATGATATAAGCTTTTATACTTTGTGGAAACGCCGTAACAGATTCATCCTTTGATTGTCTACTGTTTGCCTGTCTCAGTTGCAGCTCCACATCATGTGAGAGCGAAAATGGGAAGGGGACAGGCCGTCAGCGCGTGCTGGTCAAACTGGTCTCCGTTGTCGCCATCCATAAGCAGTCTGTATCTTTCCCCAGTGCCAGCTCGCTACTGCAATGTAAAGCAGACTGTTAGCTCCAACTCACTCCAGTTGCGCTAATCATTGCAAGTGGAGCTGCTCCTCCTGAGCCTGTTCCTGCCACGCTCCCCTCTGCTACTGCTGACAGCCAAACCATGCCAACCACACAGTGCCTACTATCCTTCCTATGAGTTTAAAGATTTAGGACTTATTGGCCAGAATTGGCTGTGTGATGATGGTCCAGCTATTTACATGTACATAAATATGTACGTCCAACCACAACAGAGTTTTCATTTTTGGTAACACAAAAGTACTCTTGCTTTTCTCAGAAAGTAATGCAGTGATATTACTATGCAATTATGCAATTACAACTATGCAATTACTATGCAATGTGATTAGTTACTTAAAAATAACATTCCCCAAGACTGGTGGCAACCCACACTATCTAATTCAGATGTTGTTTTTCAACTCTGCAGAGACATGGAAAGGCTTGGAGGTCAAAATCTGCATTTTTTTTTTATCTGGATTTTTAGATGCATGTCATCAATGGGATCATCATAGGACAACTGCAGAGAAAGGCATTAATAAGACATTCAGTAATTATTAACATCTAGACAGAACTATCCTCTTCTGTTTCATGAGACACATCTGTGTTTACACAAAGTTTTACCTTTTTTCCAGCAGCATACCCACAGTCAAGTGAAGCACAGGTCTCCTCTTGTTTTTACTTGTTTGTAGAGTTTATTTGTAGAGAATGTGCAAAGAATTTACATCGTGGGGCCATGGAATGGATCGTGGGGTCATAGACACAGTGTGTGTTGTGCTTGTAGAGCAGGGCACCTCTGTGCCTATGCAGATGTTAACTGTTTTATTTGTGTTTTTTAGGATTCAACTTCATTGTTACAATAACCAGTGCACAGAATGGCTATCATATTAGCTTTATTCTGCAGTGAGTGCAGTCTCAGAGCTGTTAAGTCAATGCTGGGAACCGAGAAGGAAAGGGTGGTCACTAGGATTCCCAGGAGGGATTTTATAGGCTTTAGAGGGTCTGTATTGCTACCCAGTTGGTCAAGTGAGGTCTCAAGTCAGGTCTCAAAGCACAGAGCCTGGGGAACCCCTTCAGTCTTTGAAGCCTGTGATTATTTGGTCAGACACCAGCCGGCCACCTATATGTATGTATTCACATCTTACCTTCTTCTTTCGGAGAGTTAGTAGCTACAGTCAAGCCGTAAAGGGGACACAAAGGGAAATTAAATGCAAACAGCTCTACTTCTATCTGCTGAACCTGCCAAACACACTCACACATACGCATATGCACACATGGATACATACAGATACACATACCCACACATATAGACATAGACACACCCGTGTAAGTTTGTGTATGTCGATGGTAGAGAGAGAGAGAGATGCTAGAGATAGATGCTAGAGAGATGGTAGCATGCAGATAAAGCAATTAAGAATAATTCAAGACACACCCAAACAAGCTCAAACAGGTGCATATACACACTACTATAGTAAACACTGTTATGATGTCACATTTGCATAACATGTTTTTTATATTTTGTTAAAATTGTTGAACTGTGTGCAATTCATTTAAACTAAAAGGCCAACTGATAAGAATTCAAAATCATTTTTTTTCAATTTTCTTTTTTGCCTGCACCAGCACCCACTCTCTGATCATGCTAATCATTTACCTGTTTTTTATTTGTACCACCCATTCAAAAATAAAGTCATCATGCACCTGTTCTCTTCAGTGATTATGAATTATAACCATTCACATTATCCAATAGCTCAGCATCAGGATCATTTATTTGGAGTTCGCATGTGCATTCGAAGGCTGTTCTGTCAGTTTACAAATTATTTTTTCTGCTGTTGTTGTATTTTAGAGCATCAAGGTGTCATGGCAGCCACCTCCACACAGTACGCAGAATGGCATCATCACTGCTTACAAGATCAAATACAGGAAGACTGGTCGACGTGGAGACCAAGAGGCCATCGAACCCAACAACTTCTGGTACCTGTTCACAGGTGAGATGAAGATTTGAGAGATGGTGCATTTGTAATAATATATATATATATATATATATATATATTGTATTGTATTGTATTGTATTGTATTTGCTTTGAGAAGTTCCTCTAGGTCTAGGACCACACAGTGGCACAGTGATTAGTAACGTTGCCTTACAGCAAGAAGCTTGTGGGATTGAACGATGGCTGTTTCCGAGTCTTCCTGTTCTCCCCATGCATGGGTTTCTTCTCACAACAAAAGGACAACCGGAGACTTTAAATTGTCACTTGTTGTGAATGAGAATTTGATTGGTGTGTGCCGTGTAATGGAATGGCTACCTGCCCAGGGTATATTCCTTGAGATAATCACCAGTGGATATGAAGTAGGTAAGAAGATGAATGAATGAGGGTCAGGAAATTTAGGTTTATAAATATAATTGTAGCTTGTTATTCAAGCCATTATGATTCAAAAGTGTCTTCAGTGGTTGTTTTATAATATATTGTTATATATACAAACAATATAAAAAAAACATAATACTTTTTAGTTTTAAATTAGATTGTGAATTTTTATTATTTTACATTTTCTTTTAAATGAATCTAATCATAGATTCATTTCACTGTGGTGTACTAATGAAGAAACCACCTAAGCCTGCCAAAGTTGACTGACATGAAAAAAATGAGAATAATCTCATCTGGGTCACAGAGCTTTTCTCTCCTTTCTTTTCTCTTGTCTTCTTTAATCTGATATTATTTTCATTGCTTCCCAGCAATGGTTATTTCCTCTGTCATCACAGGACTTATCCGTCCATGGCAGGTATTCAATAAGCAGAGCTGACAGCAATAATCACTCCTTTTTTAAGCTTGGGAATGACTGAATTTTATTCTGTTTAATAAAACACTACACTTTCATTTAGCACATCCAACCATCCAATCACGTGAGTTGGAGATAAGGAAAAAATTTACAGCATCTACATTATTAAAGTAGCATAAAAGAGAACAATGTTTAGGTTCACATTGTAGCACATCTTTTCAACCAATACTGTATGTTTCAAGATCCGTGCCAACTTAACAAAGGTTTCAAATTACATAAAACATAACATAAAATTCGTATATTTAGAAGCAAATATCTTTCCACTGCAATTGTTAAGATTAATTCAATAGAAAGCACTCTTTATTTTTCTTATTTGGTCTAACATTTGCCTTCATACTTCTTGATGGTCTGTGTGGTGGATCTCTTATTGTTTTGACTCTTTATCCCATCCAAACTCAACTGGCTTTTAGTGGGTCTGACATCAATCAAGATCTTGGCATTGATATATATATATATATATATATATATATATATACATATATGAAGTGTGATCTGAGCTGTCAATATTACACAGTACATGTTGATCATGTTGACATCAATCGGACAGGTTATCTGCTTATCTTGCTTCAAGAGGAGGAAGGTAGCAGTGCTCTTTTTCTTTGATACAATTTTTTAGGAGCTTGTTTTTCCAATGTTGGGCTGTGGAAGGATAGGTTCGGGATCCTCAGCAACAGGCTCAGCATCAGGAATCCGGGATAGTGCACTGGGTTTGGTGCCCTGGGACCCCAGCCTGTAAGACAGACAAGAAGAAATGGTTAAAAAATAATGCCCACCTGGCCTGGAGAGAATTGAGTCTTTTTTAAGCTCTTCAGATACTTCAGGTTTTTATGGTCAGTCCAAACGATGAACAGTATCTCAGCCCCCTCCAGCCAGTGCCTCCACTCCTCCAACACTACTTTAACCGACAGCAGCTCCCGGTTGCCGACATCATAATTCCTCTCAGCTTTGGACAGCTGCTTGGACAGGGATGCATTTTTCCATCCTGCTCAGCCCACTGGGACAGCACAGCCTCGATCCCTTCTTTGGAGGTGTCCACCTCCACCACGAATTGTCAATGAGGATGGGGAAGGGTGAGAATGGGTGCTGGGTTAAAGTGTTTCTTCAGATTGGTGAAGGCTGCGTCTGCTTCAGGGGTCCTAACGAACCGGGTCTTGGTTGATGTGAGTCTATGTAACGGAACCGCAATTTAGCTAAAGCCCCTGATAAACCACTTGGAGAAGTTAGCAAACCCGAAGAATTGCTGAACTTTCTTTCAGCTATTGGGGGGTTGCCCAGTTGGCTACTGCCTTGATCTTGATCTTGAGCCGGATCCATCTGCACACTTCCAGGAGCTACAATGAAGCCTAGGAAGGAGATGGTGATGGCATGAAACTCACTTTTCTCTGCCTTTACATACAGCTGGTTATCCAGCAGATGGCAGAGAACCTAGGTCACATGGTTTCTGTGGCTTTCTAAATCAGGAAATGAGAGTATTGTCCAGATAAACATAAATAAAATGGTCTAAAAAATCCCAGAGGACCTTGTTTATCATGTTTTGGAAACAGCAGGACCATTGGTCAGTCCGAATGGCGTTACCAGATATTTATAATGACCTAAGGGAGTGTTAAAACCGGTCTTCCTTGGTGGTGGTAAGCATTTCTTAGATCAAGTTTGGTGAAACTTTTTGCCTGCTGGAGCTGGCTGAACACTGAGGTCATTCAGGGAAGGGGTTACTGGTTATTGATTGTTATTGTTGAGAGGGCTATAGTGAATGCAAGGCTGTAGGAACCATCTATTTTCTCTATGAAGAAGAACCCGCCCCCTGCCGCTGAGGAAGATGATCTAATGAGTCTGGCCTTCGATGAGGTTTCAATATATGGCAATCCAGAGCCCTAGCTAATTCTGAACAAGGCAGCCACAGCAGCCCTAGACACAGCTGTTCGATCAGTTACTTGTCCATTATGCTGGCATTAGCTTTAGAGTCAGTGAACATTACCAGCATCTGGGGCCCATCAAGAAGTAGAAGGAGGCCCTGAGCCTGTGGATGGTGGTTTAATGGCTAGAACAATGCCTGTGCCACATGCTCCAAGTGGTTGAGCGCAGAGAGAGCAGAGCTGTATGTTGGATCCGTATAGACTATATTGTACTGTTAGGCTTAGTACACAGGACTTGGACACAGGAAGTGAAACAAAGACACCAGAGCTTTGTGGTTCACGCATTTATTTAGCAGCTACTGCAACTCTGGTTCAAAATGGCGGCCAGCCTCTGACATCACATGATAGACACCGGTCAGGAGACAGGAGTTGGGACTCTGGGGCAGTGAGAGGATCAGACTTGATGGAGTACTCATTGGGAGCTTCAGGAGCAGTGCAGAGATGGTGGGCAGAAGGCGAGTTGGGCAGCCAGGACTGAGACAAAACATGGTCAGAACCAGAAGGTGGGTTGGTTGGCGAGCTGGGACAGGCACAGACTGTGGTCAAAACCCAAAGGCGGAGCAAGTGCAAGCAGAGGTTTAAGCCAGAAGACTGGTTGCTGGGACAAAGACGCCAGCAAATTTTTTTGGCAGGAGGCAATCCAAGGCACAAAGCAGACACAAGCAGTGGTCCAGGGCTAAAGGGGGAGGCAACATAACTGTATGACTGGGTGCAGCCTCCAGGAGGAGTGATTGAAATTACAGCTGCGGGTGTGTCATTGAGTAGGAGCAGAGATAGCAGAGAGTTTATAAAAAGAACAGATTCCAGATCCCGATGCAGATTACAGCTGTATAAATTCTATGCCTCCTTGTGACAACCCTAGAGCAGGCTGGATTTGGCCTGCCTTTAATTTGATCTTCCATCTGCTGTGCTCTGTTCCGCTCGGCTCTGCTCCTTCCTGCCAATCTCTGCCCTGCGCTGCCTGCGTTAGCAGGCTAACCGGAGCCACATTTTCCTTTATTCCTATGTTTAGGCACTAACATTAGCTTTCACACACAATACATTCACTCAACCAAACTGGCACACACTATTGATCTTACAGATTAGTCATTTTGGACTCACATTTCAGTTAAGTTGATATGATTTGCTTAAATAAATAATAATTTAATCAGCATCCCTCCCGTTGGTAATTTGTTGTATAAGTATTATTTCCTTTCCATACCGTAAGCAGTGGGCAGATTATTTTTCCCAATTTTGTAGGAAAATTTATGCTCTTTCGTATGATGTGGGCCATAAACCTGTGCACTTTCTAAAATTTAAACGGCAAGCCTCAGAATCAGCCCAAGGCAGCCTTTTCTCCCCATAAGCCTTCATTCATTTTCGACCACTGCAATCCAGATTTTTTTTCCCATAAGAATGAACAGGAAAAACAGAACTCCTCATAAAAACATCTGCTACGTTGCCATACTTTGACTTAGAAATTTCATTTTAATTTCAAAAATGAAAGAAACCTGTGGTCTGTATGTGTACAGAGTTGCATGTTGATAAGTTGCATCGTTTTTCAGCAGCTCCTACTTAAAGAGTCACAGACACTCACTGGTCAAGTCACAGACATTCACAGACTGGTGTCTCGTGAGCAATTCAAAGGTAGACAAAGTGCTGCAAACCAATGGGTACACATCCCAGAGCACTCCCGAAATTTCAGCGCGCTGAAATTTTATAGTTTTCCAGTAATGCTGTTGTCACTGTCCCAGTAATCACATCAGTATGGAAAATATGCTAGTGGAATGAATATGGATATCTCTTACTCCTTCTCAACATCTCTGTCTCTCTCTCGCAGGTCTCGAGAAGGGCAGTCAGTACAGTTTCCAAGTAGCAGCCATGACGGCCAATGGAACCGGCCCAGCAAGTGACTGGTACTCCGCTGAAACTCCAGAAAATGACTTGGATGGTAAGAACGGAGAAAAAAAATCTGGAGGGGGTTATTTCTGCGAAGGTCAGAAAGACCAAGCTGGAACAGAGGAAAGAAAACAAAATTTAACTAGATGGTAAGAAAGTTAAAACTGAATGTATGTTCTGTGTCAAGGATAGCCTCTGTGTCTTACATGTAAGAA
The DNA here is from genome assembly GCA_029224185.1 of Karalla daura. Classification (NCBI taxonomy): domain Eukaryota; kingdom Metazoa; phylum Chordata; class Actinopteri; order Chaetodontiformes; family Leiognathidae; genus Karalla; species Karalla daura. The sequence goes on from CM055201.1 coordinate 3,279,212, forward strand.
TGTCCTACCTACTGTTGTTAAGGGCATTTGAATTGTCAATTAAATGTAGTTTATCCTAGAGACAAGCAAATAGCAAATAAATAAGTGATTAAAATATTGGATAACTACATTATATTATAGTTAAAGTTATATAAAGATTCAGGCAAGCTTCTTCAGAAATGTGCTAGATCAGGAATTATTAATGTCATTTGAAAATAAGAAGTTACATTTGGCATGTTACTTCCTCTGAATTGTAATGTGTTGCATTATTGTTGGCTTACTTTTAAGTTACTTTCACCAAAATAACCACAGAAGTGTGACTAGGCAAAATGTAATTTATTGTTGCAGAGCAGAGCATGCATTTTTCATGCTGTAACTTTATTTGTAATGCATTGCAACATTGATTTATGTAAAAAAATAATACATTGCTGTCACTTGTAGTTACTACTTACTTACTTACTTACTTATCCTGAATTGAAATTCAGGTGATAAGAGTGCTGTAGCTTTCATATGCTATTGAAATGGAAGCAGTTTATTTGATGGACACATAACAGTTTTTTGAAAACAGTGAAAAAAAACCTAAAACTGAAGCTCAGGAAGAAGAAGTCCTCGTCAGCAGGAAACTAGTGAGATGCTCATGAAGATAGCAAACAATCTATGCTAACTGTGTTTCTATTTTGGAACAGAGGGAGACACAAATCTCATTTCAATGGATTATCACTCAATAATGTTATCTAAGGCCTTTCCCCAAAGGGATAGAAAACATGCTAATCTGCACTAATCTGATAGTGAGGAATAACACAAAGTATCAGCGCTTGTTAGGGCTTAATATATAGATAACAATTTTAGCATCTGTCATCCTAGCTGCCCAAAGTACCTGCCACACTATCTGCTAATAGGGTTAGTTCTTCAGCTGCGTGGAGGTCAGGGACCAAAACCCAACATGCAACAAGGTCTAAGGTTTACCGCTTCCTGTTGTTTTTGTCTGTTATGTAGCATTCTGTGATTTGTGTTTTTGCAGAGAGTCAGGTGCCGGATCAACCCAGCTCTCTGCATGTCAGACCACTTCCCAACAGCATCATCATGTCATGGACCCCACCCCTCAGCCCAAATATTCTAGTTAGAGGGTACCTCATTGGCTATGGAGTGGGAAGTCCCTACGCCGAGACGGTCCGTGTGGACAGCAAGCAGAGATACTACTCCATTGAAAACCTAGGTGAGAATATACTTTTTTTGTGATAAATATGCTTTGACAATCTCTTTCTGTTTTTCTGTTTTAAAATTACATCAGGACAGGTTTGATGTTGTGAAATGCCAGTGTGCTTCATTGTTTTACCAAAAATACCAAAAATGTTTTACAATGAATGTAAGCAATGTTTTATTAGATGAAAATGCTCAAACTTCCCATCCTATGTGGATTCTATGGCTCTTTCTACTATGTCTGGAGTGTTTTCAACTTAATTAGGATGAACATTTGCACAGCCAATGAAAATCTATTGGATAGCTTCCATCTTTTTTCTAGCCTCTGAAGCAGCACAGCTGTCTCATAACCAAATAGAGAATGATAGTCAGGCATTGAGGATGTAATCTGTTTCATGAAGTGCACAGGGCATTTTCTAATTTCTAGTGATCAAGAGTATCTATTTGAGTGTCTGAGGACTGGAACAGGAGCTTTTGCTTAAATGATTGAGGTAGAACAAATGCTGCTTCGGACACAGGACTCAGGCAAATAGCTGTTACATTGACACACCAATATTTTTTTCTGGTGACAGAAAGGGCAGTGACTATTAGCCACAGCAACCATGATATAGAACAGATGAGTGAATTGAAATACACACTTTGGCCATTAATAGGAATGGGAATAGGAATTACTTTATTGGTCCCCAAAGAAGAATTCATGTCTGGCAGCACATCTCCCTTTTGTAGAAAAATATGAATAGCTTGATGACTCTGAGATTCTGTATCTCTCCATCCTGCATTGAAGCGAAAGGAGCCAATCACTACTGCCATTTTTTGATCTCTTAAGGTGTTACAAGGTCAATGATCTGAATTGTTCAAAGTGGCCATCCTCAGTAGGCATCTCTTTATCACATCCCCAGTGAATGCAGAAGGGAAACATGACTGAAGTCTTCTGAGATAATCAAAAGTGCCTCAGGGTATTTAGACAGTATCCTAGCAACAATTCTAAGGAGAACTTAAAATGGGAGCTGAGTCTTCACCAAAATCTCCAGCTTTCTTGTTCACCAGAGAGTTAATATTTCCTTTGACTGCCAGTCACAGAAATGGCCCACATCTAAGCCTCTTCACCTTTGTTCATCTCAGCTGGAACATGGTGGAATCATTCTCCAGATCTGCAATATTTTCAATGGATGAAGCTCCTCTCCTGAGCAAGCTCATCTCCCCACAGAAAGATTGATCAGTAGTTCACAAAATACAACAAAAACTTAACAAAACTAAAGCAAAGGATGAGTAAAAACTCAGAGCTACTATACTTTGCTCTCACAAGTTGTAGCTCATGTTCTATTTAAGTGCTTGAAACAGTCTGTAATAGCAGAAAATTCTATATAAATGCTGCAATTACTAATAATATTTCAAGGAAAAAATAGGATCCCAGTGCCCTATAAGTTAAAATAGTATTAATATTTTGATATATGGAGAGGAATGTAGGTTAGCTTCAACACAAAATGAGTAGGGTGAATATGTATGATTTCTGTGATGCAACAGATCGGGTCAAAGTGAAGCTTGCCTAACTTTCCCTAAATTTCCCACTTAATTTATAGAACAAATGGAAAGATCTCAATTGCTCACCATCCATCCATTATTGTACCTTCTTTACACCCAATGGTGTCATGGGGGTCTGCTGCTGCCTATCTCCAGCTCATATAGGAGATAAGACAAATTGCCTATCCATTCCAGGGCCAACACATCATTCACTCTCTTAATCACACCTCGAGACAACTGTATTTGTTCAATTGACCTTAATGCATGCTTTGGACTGAAAATGTTAGCTGCATGTCCCATAAAATAACACCTACCCTCTTCAAATTCTGTCCCTTCTCTGTCTCTTTTAGAGCCAAGCTCACACTATGTGATCTCCCTGAAGGCTTTCAATAATGCTGGAGAGGGTGTTCCTCTATATGAGAGTGCAGTCACGCGATCTCTGACAGGTATGGTCATACACAAGTCCCATATGTACACCTGATCATTCCAAGTGGTAGCAGTAACAGAATCAAAACAAGGTTATTATATTTATTGAAACAAAGTTCAAGCAAAAACCTGAATAAAAACCTTTGCATGCTCCTTGAGGCTCCATTCTAGCGATTGTAGTATTGTTGCAGCCTGCATTATACACACTTATTGTGAATTAAGAAAAGGATGCAAATTAGGACTAAACTTGAACTGTGATTGTGTCAAAAAGGTCATAGTGATTCATAGTGACCAGACTAAAGTTGCTGGTCTTGGGACGTAGCAGTTTTAAGCACATCACTGTGTGACAGTTAGTAGTAGTAGTAATAGTACTAATGGTAGTACTACGATTACTATTATTAGATGATAGCATTAGAAAAATATGTTACCATTTTTAATGAGTAACACATGACCAGGATTATTTACCAATCACTATATATATCAGGGGTATCTTTATTAGTCTCAGCATAACCTCATCTTCAAAGCAATTAAAATGTAAAAAATTATTTCTTTCAACAGTGGTTTTGATGACAAGCATGTAAATTTTCTGTGTGTGGTATGTTTGTATGTGTGTGTGTGTGTGTGTGTGTGTAAGAGGGAGAGGGAGAGAGAGAGATTCATTAAGTTTTCCTGCTCTCTGATTGTAGAAGTAGCATAGACAATACACACTCAAGTCTCAGCTTTTAAGATTTAGATTAAGATGAAATAAGATTTTTTATTGAAATTTCTGAAATAACTATTGACCCCTTGGATCAATGTCCCTTCAGGAAATTGGGGTGAGGTGTTTTGCACATCAGCCATGGAGGGATTTGAAAGAAAGAGATCTGAAAGTTGAGCTCGTTACCTGACAGAAATAGGGCTGATATAAATCATTGAATTTGTGAATTAAAGTTCCCTGATGATCTTTTTTTGCAGTGAGAAAAAAAGAAGCATTTCTACATTCGTTGCTAAGGATATATTTATTATCGGACAGATTTTTCTGGGCATAGGACCATCCAGATAATTACCAGTACAGACTTTAAAAGCCAAGTTAACAGCTGAAGATGTAGAATTTTTATTCAAAGCTATATTTAGGAAAAAAAATAGAATTCAGAATGAAAATATAATGTTTCCTTGAAAATTTTGACGGGTTCGACAAACAATAACTGTTGACATCGTACCGGCCAATAGAGGCCTGGCATTGTGGTCTGCAAGTCCTGCAGCTTCTTCAGAGCCCTGGTGAATGGTGCATTATCCATCCTAGTAGATGACTGACTGGCATTAAACTTAACTAGGTTTCAAAACTGACATCTAAGTCAAATGAGCATACTATATGTGGAGGTGCAGCGGAACAGAGGACACAGCTAAAGCAGGACCACACATACAGCAATACGGATCACCCCCTGTCCTGCTCTGCCTCCACACTGTGAAGTTTTATTGAATGGATATGTGGATTCTAACATTCATGACTTGGCGTGGTGCAGGCTGATCAATTTATAGCCTCGGCACAAAGCTGTCAAGCCTGGGCAATGACACTTGAGCTTCTTACACAAACATGTTGAAAGTTCTTCTCAAAAACTACTTGTAGTCTTGTAGACTCCTCAAGCCCATGTGCCAATTCTTATTGGTGACTTGAGATTTACACTGACCCTTTAACCCTATGTAGGGGTTTTCTTTTAGTGGCCACATCTTCATGAACTTCACCATCAGTCTGTGGGACAAGCTCTTTGTTCATCTATTGTTTATGATTCTTTGACTATAAGTGATGTAAGGTTGTATAATAAGCAATATATAGCTAATATATAGGTGATATACCTGTCATAGATTATAAAATGTAATTGGTGCATGCCTGATGCATAGACATTAGAACAAAGCTACTTCCTGCTGGATTTTTGTTGTTGTTGCATCTTAAGACACAAGGGGGCGATAGAGAGGTTCATTTTACATTTTGCACCTTTAATGCTGAAGGATACACAGAAGTTTTTAAAGGATGTGTCTGACATCACCTTACATTTTTGGAGCATATTTCAAGCATCAGATTTATACTGGCTTTTTTCGTTATCTTGCCTGTGAATCGTAGCTTTGCATGATCTATGAGAAAATGTAACCAGCAGGTGCATTTTATCAGCAGAGGGTGCTAGGGAGCTGTTAACAGGAGGGTCATGCAAGTTGCTAAACTTTTTGCTAGCACATAATCTTATGTCATCTGTGTTTTATAATTTTTGCTTAAATAAGAGCAAGAAACAAAAACTCTATCAGACAATGGAGAACCACAGGAGTAAGAGACCTCTAACATCTCTATTTTACTTGTGCAAGAGGCATGAAAGCATCACAGACTTTTCATATTTCAAATGGAGTGCTTACCAGTGTTTGAATTGGCAAATTAGTGCTGTGCACTCTGCAATTTCCCAATCACTAAAATACAGAAGTGCCAATTCTGCATAACAGAGAGTACCACCTATCAGGTTCAGTTTTCTGGCAGGCTCAGTAAGTAAATTGAATACATTTGCAAACCATATACAACCTATCTTTAAATCTGCAGACGTGGAAACACAAGTGGCATTCTCGACTAATATAGTGACACTCTGTCATTTGTCAGTGATATACACATACACACGCTATCTTCTTAGCCCATACAAGCTGTCTCATCTCAGGCTGGCTAGCTAGTTAACATTATTGAGGAAGTGTAAGGAGTATGCAGGAAGAAAAAGTAAAGAGGAATAAAGGAAACCCAGAAGAGAAGGAGAGATGGAGGGAGAGGGGGAAACAAGAGGGAGGAATCAAGTGTGAACAATATGCAGTATGCAGGTTGTGCATGTACATACATATTGTATGGAAAATTAAAGCAAGGATGGATTGCAGGAAATGTGCAAAGGACAGAGGAAAGTAAGAAGACAAAAGGGTGTTGTAGACAAAAGATGTAATGGATGGAGGAAGGTGAGGGTAGAGAAGCAGTGCAGTGGAGGAGGAGGCGAGATCTCCTCTCCACATCAGTATTCTGGCCTGCATGCTTTATTGTGTGACTGGATGAACAGTTTAACCACTATACTGCATGCTCCAGCTAGCCCATCAGCTACAAACACCCATTTTGTCTCTCTCTCTCTCTCCCTCACACACACACACACACACACACACACACACGCACACAGCTATAGAATAAGTGTCATTTCAGAATTGATGTCACCTTTAATTCTCACAAAGACTATATGGTCAGTTTTGTATTGGTTTGGATGACTTGATGTTTTTTATATATTTTTGGAGGGAATGTCTTAATACATCTTCAAATTTAGTGTTTCATTGTATTTAGTTATTAATTAGTGTCAACGTCATAATATTAAAATACCAGTTGTATGTGGCATTGAAAAATTGAATGCAGTCATTATAATAATACTTTTGAGACGACAAAACCCACAGTTTTATGACACATCAAGCTTCTAACATTCTTAATCAAGGTTCCTGAGACTTGGGTGTGTACTTTAGCTTGTGTTGCTTTGCAGTACTTTGTCCTTTATGCTGTAGTCTGTAGATTTTAGAGTAAATTGGTGCCTTCTCTATGTGACTGATTTACTGTATTTTCTCCCTTTTTTCTCTTTTTTTAACTTTCCTGCCTTCCTGTCTCTTTTCATCTTCCCTTCCAAAATTCCATGCTATCATATTTGTGTCATGTTTTTTCATCTGTATATGAATTAACTGTAACCTAATCAACCATTTTTTAATTATTTGTGTCATTCTTGTTTTTAAATGAAAATCTTTATCATTCTATATTCATAACACTGTATGATTTCCAATTATTACCAAATTATCTGCTTACCATCAACGGTCCTTCTAGACCCCATTGACCCATCTGAAGATGACCTTTTCCATCTCCTTGATAAATACCCCACTCCTATGCCAGACACTAGTGCTCCCATGATCCCCCCAGTGGGGGTCCAAGCTGTGGCCCTGTCCTCAGATTCTGTCCGTGTCTCCTGGGCTGACAACACAATGACCAAAAATCAGAAGGCATCTGAAGTGAGATATTACTCTGTCAAGTGGAAGACCAGCTACTCCACAAGTGGAAAATACAAGGTAAACACAATCATTGCGCATATCCTGTACATTACCTCAACTTGGAGTTCCCTTGGCCAGGACTTCTAGGGAGTCCTGGCCAAGTCAGCAGCTTAAATTGTTTCATGTTAAATGAAATACAAGACAAGAAAATACAAAAAACAAACACAAACATCTAAACATCTAAGTGCACAAATAGTCTTTTCTCATAGTTTTAGAATTGATGGAACGTAATCTAAGTGACTCTGCAATTTATTCCAAGAGAAAGGAGCAAAGACTTTAAAAACACTTTCACTAAAGACATTTTGTGTCCGAGGAATGTCATATAAAATTTATGATCAAAAATTACAGCTTCTGGGGGTGGATTTGGGAGTCAGAAGGGAACACAAGTAAGGATGCAATTCACATAATATGGCCTTAGAAAGAAAAATATACCAATGATCCAACCTACGATTTTGTAAAGAAGGCCAACCAACATTCTCATACAAGTTACACTGATGATAAGCAAAACCAGAGTTTGTTGCAAAGATTGATTTCCATGCATGTATAAAATATCACCATAATTCAGTATTGATAGAAACTTGCTTGTATAAGTCTTTTTCTTACACTAAAGGAGAAACAGCATTTGTTTCTTAATAGACACCCAGCTTTTATTGCTAGACACAAACCTACACTGAACACACGGGGACACAGACTTTGGCCAAACAATATTTAGGTTTGATACCTTAGGAAAAGAACAAGCTATTACACAGGAGGAAAAACACAGGTGGGCAGGAAGTGGGTGACAAGACGCAACAATATAACAGGAAGTGGGACAACACACTTAACAGACAGGAGCTTAACAGGTACCACCCGGAAACAATCGTTATCCTAAAGCCTTAACAGCAGTGGCTTGCCAGACAGAACGCATGCAATGGCTGGTCCAAGCAAAGACCAAGACATGGGTTTAGGAACATGTATGCAAGACAAATTGCAAGATATATAGAAGTAAATGGTGGTTGGGTGAGGTTAGGCTGTCCCCTGCATGTCTCCTGGCCTACTGGCCTGTCTCCCGGTATCTCCTCCATACTCTTGACACAGTGCTGGAAAACAAAACAAACTTCCTTGCTACAGCACGCATTGAGGTGCCACCCTGGATGAGCTGCACTACCTGAGCAATTTGTTGTAGATACATCTTCATACTACCTCTAGTGCACTGGCATAATGTGAAAGTTACCAAAATTCATCCAGAAAGAATGAAGACAGGAAAATGGTCTAAGACTACCACCTGCAGAACCATTGCTTTATAGGCATTGTCTTGCTAATTTCTTGTATTCTTGTATACACTTGTTGTCTGTTCCATTGGCACAGCAGTATGTATAATCAGTGTAGTCAGTGTTGCTTCATACTGTAACTGAGTCAGTTGTTATCCCAGAGGTGTGACTTACTTGGAGTTAGCTTGTTATGATAATGTGTTCCCTTTATATTTTCAAGTAGTGTATTAAGGATTTTGTAAACTCACTTTTTTTTCAAACATTCTAAAAACAACTTTATTCCCCAACTTTGTTCTGTATAGTCTGCAGACACCACAGCACTCAGCCACACTGTCACTGGCCTGAAACCTAACACAGTGTACGAGTTTGCTGTCATGGTTACCAAAGGTCGTAAGTCCAGTACCTGGAGTATGACAGCACATGCCACAACTTATGAAGCAGGTAAGTCTCTCAGCCGCATTTACACATTTATTTTTACCATATGAAGACACCTTCAAAACATATGCACTAACGTTAGGTCCTTAAAGTTACCCAAACCTTAATCTATTTCTCACCTGACTCAAAAATCCAAATTTCCACTATCTTAGTCTTCTGTATCCTCTGCTGTTTCTTTTGTAGCAATCGCAACAGCGGTCACATATTATATTAAACACCAATGTTTCTAGGGTGTCAATTTATACCAGAAAAGAATATGTAGAATGTTTTGATGTAAGAAGAAGAATAATCCTCCTGATGACTTAATGACCCTGTGGTTTTGCGGGACATTACTAAACGTTGTGGAAGTAGGCAGTTGTGAGCTATGTGTTGAGCTATGTGCAACGTGTTTGCAGAAGTATAGCTGAGGCTTTAGGGCTGATAGACAGACTACCTCAGAGTTAAGCTAAATAATAAGTGGACATAAGGGCGGAGGGCCCCAACGGACCAAACCCAGTCCAACAACTCTAGCTATGGGGACATCAAATGTCACATCGCTAGGAGAAAAGAAGCCTCAGCTTGTGCAGGAGGTGGAGCGGAACCAACTAGAGATAGTTGGGCTCACCTCCCCGTGTCCCAACTCCTTGTGAGAGGCTAGACTCTCTACTACTCTGGAGTTGCCCATAGTGAAAGGCGGAAAGCTGGTGTGGGCTTGCTTATAGCTACCCAGCTCAGTCGCCATGTGTTGGAGTTCTCCTTCGTAGTCCTGTCATCTGACCTCCAGCCATATGTCTTGGACACTCAGTTAAAGAGAGGGCCTGAGTTGTCAACTGATCGCCACCTGGTGGTAAGTTGGATCCGCTGGCAGGGGAGGAAGCTAGACAGACTTGGCAGACCCAAGCGCATTGTGAGGGTCTCTTGGGAACGCCTGGCGGAATCACCTGTCAGGGAGGTCTTTCACTCCCACCTCCAGGAGAACTTTGACCAGATCCTGAGGGAGTCTGGAGACATGGAGTCTGAGTGTTCATGTTCTCCACCTCCATTGTAGATGTGGCCGTTCAAAGCTGTGGCCGTAAGGCCTGTGGTGCCTGTCGCGGTGGCAATCCCCAAACCTGGTGGTGGACACCAGAAGTGAGGGATGCCGTCAAGCTGAAGAAAGAGCATTCTGTGGGAGGTGCTCTGGGAGTACGGGGTCAGAGGCCCTCTGCAGAGGGCCGAGCGGTAGCTGCATGACCACAGAAGGAACTTGGTTTGCATTGCTGACAGTAAGTCAGACTTAGCCTGTTAGCGTGTTAGCCTCCAACAGGGCTGCCCTTTGTCATCGGTTTTGTTCATTATTTTTCTGGACAGAATTTCTAGTCGCAGCCAGGGGCCAGTGGGGGTCCAGTTCAAGAGCCATGGGATTTCATCTCTGCTCTTTGGAGATGATGTCTTATTGGCTCCCTCGAGCCAAGACCTCGAGCATGCACTGGGGCGGTTTGCACCCGAGTGTGAAGCAGCTGGGATAAGAATCAGCACCTCGTAGGCCATGGTTCTCCACTGGAAATAGGTGGCTTGCCCCCTTTAGGTCAGTGGAGGGTCCCTACCTCAGGTGGAGGAGTTTAAGTATCTTGGGGTCTTGTTCATGAGTGAGGGAAGGATGGAGCGTGAGATTGGCAGGGTGGCAGGGTGTTCCCTTAGAGATAGGGTGAGGGGCTCTGTCACCCAGGAGGAGCTCGGAGAAGAGCTGCTGCTTCTCCGCATCGAGAGGATCCAGCTGATGTGGGTCAGGTGGTATTGGATGCCCCTGGACGCCTCCCAGAGGTATTCCGGGCATGTCCCATCAGGAGGAAGACCCAGGGCATGCTAGAGTGACTATGTCGCCCGGCTGACTTGGGAACGCCTTTGGATCCTTGTGGAAGAGCTGGAGGAAATGTCCTGGGCGTCCCTACTTAGACTGCTGCCCCTGTGACCTGGCCCCGGATAAGTGGATGGATGGATGGATGGATGGATGGATGGATGGATGGATGGATGGATGGATGGATGGATGGATGGATGGATGGATGGATGGATGGATGGATGGATGGATGGATGGATGGATGGATGGATGGCTTCATCAGCACCAAAATCCTGCACGGTTCAGATCTGTAATTCGCCATATAGTGGAGACAGAAACTCACATCATGGCTGCAAAGTTCTGTCAATTAAGACAGCTATTTGCATTCAGAGTGGTGTATGGTATGATGTTGACATGTTAATTTTGATGAAAAGTGAGTTCCCAGACTGATTCCCGGAACTAGATCACAAAGTTTCCAACTGATCAAACAAGATTCCAAAGGCCAAACCAGTAAAGGTTTTGGGGTAGGGACAAATGGGGAGACAGACTGAAGAAAGCTAACTATGGAGACAGGCTGGGAATACAGTGTGAACCTAGAATTGGCAGAGTAGTAGACTAAGGCCTCAGGCCAGTTTCCACCCTTTGAAAACTCATTAAATAATTAAATTGAATGAGTTTTCAATCAAGAAACACTTCACAAAACACTTCACAACAAACAAATTCAACAAAATGCCTTTCTCTCACTTTCTTTGCTATCTTTATCAAAGCCCTTGCCAAGCTGCAAAGCAGAACAGGTAAATTAAGAACAGAACATAAAATCAGGCTATTTGCAGAGTATGTATTGATCTATCTGAAAAATTCAAATGCTCACCATCCAAAATTGATGGACTTACTGAAGACATCTGTTAGGCTTTAAACTCAGTCAAAACTCAGATACCCTCTGTAATATGCACCCATCTCCAAAGAATACAGTCAGCATATACACTTGATCAAGCATCATAAAGAATTTGGAATTTTAAAGGTTAACATACTATATGAATACATAATAAAAAAGAGTTTATGAGGATGCTTGATTTATTAGTTAATTGTGACAAAAATGAGTGGTTCACTAATATTTTTGCTGTTGGGGATATGGATGCAGATATTACATTTTTACATTTACATTTACTCATTTGGCAGATGCAGTTATTTAAAGCGATTTACAGTTGAGTGCTTAATTAGTACTCACAGTGCAACAAAAGCCATCGTTTTTTTATTGTTTTGGGAAGTCAACAATATTTTGGAGAGAAGGTGCTCTTGCAAGAGATTCTTGAAGATAGTTAGGGATGTTCACACTCTGATGTTGTTCGGAAGTTTGTTCCACCACCTAGGGACCACAGAGCAAAACAATCTGGATTGTGATTGCCTTGTATGAAGGGATGGCAGTGCCAGATGACATTCTTTCCAAGAAATGTACTGCTTGAGAGGGAGTATAAACCTGAATGTTGGAATTCAAGAAAGTGGGAGCAGACTCAGAGGTCAGACTGTGCACAAGTGATTTGAATTTGATTTGTACATCAACTGGTAGCCAGTGGAGGTCTATCAGAAGCAGTGTCACAAGTGCCCTTTTTAGACTGGTTATAGATAAGACATGCTGCTGCATTCTGCAGCAACCCATCTGTAGAGGCTTTGTGGTGAACAATGGAAGGCCCGCCAGCAGTGAATTGCAGTAATTGAGCCATGTGAGTAATGACAGGGCCCAAGGAGATGGAGTATATTGCATAAACAAGGGGCCCCAGCCTTGGGGCCCTCCAATGGGTAGTGGATGAGAGCAAGACGTGAGCGTCTGCCAGGAAACTCTGAAGGAGTGCACAGAACAGCTTTCATTTGACTTAAAAACTCTGGTTTCCCCTTCTTTCTTATTATACATTCAAAATCAATAGTTTCCTCACTAAGGCTTCTTAATCAATGACTGTTTTTTGAAGATGGATAACTGCATTTCCCAAAATGTGGAGTTGTCTTTTGATTGTATTAATTGTAGTATAATCTCATCCTGCCACATCTTTTTCTCCTTTTCTTTCTGTCTATTGTCAACTAACAGCTCCTAGTTCACCCCCTAAAGATTTGACTGTGATCAACCGTGAGGGACGACCACGTGCCATTCTTATAAGTTGGCAACCTCCCATGGAGGCGAACGGACGAATTACAGGTAATATCCGACAGGTGCCTGTATTACACAGCATTCAACCATGGATGATATTCAGATATTCTGACAAATTATTTTTCCTGTAGTTATGAATACTATCATCAAGTCTTCAAAAAGTTCTCACAATATTTCCTCACAACAATAATAATAATCAAGAAGAAGAATTCAAGAATTCATTTAAGAATTCAATTGTGGTCATTTGTATTCGAAGATACACACACAGTTTTAGCAAACTGAAATGCTGTAATTCTTCCTGCTGTCAAATTTGCAGAAATGACATTGCATTGCACACCTATTGTAAACCCTGATAAGTTTTTCCTTTAATTTAATCTCCTACCTCTCATCATCATATATATATATATATATATATATAAATAGATTAATATATATATATATATATATATATATATATATATATATATATATATATATATCTTGCAACTTAAATATTTGCCTTCTTTATATCAATTTAGTCAGTGTGTATTACCCCTTTTTCACCAAAGCAGTTCTGGTGCTGATACTGGGCTGGTGCCAGTGCTGGTTAGATGCTGGTTGAACGTTGGAATCATTTGAGGTTCCCAAAGTTTTCCATTTGATGCAAGCATCGTTTTTACAGCACAAGAGCAAGTTCTTTGGTGGTGGAAGTAGGAAGAACAGTTCCAGACTAAGCAACTGCCCAGAACCAGCACTGGAACTGTTTAGTGGAGAACTGATCTTAGGTGCCAAAATCCAGCACATTTAATCAACATGGGTATTATAAGCTGTATCAATGTTTAACATCATTAACTGTCCAAGCATGTTATTTAAGGAGAACTATGATAAAAACAGTCATTAATCTTCTAACTTCTTGTCTGACAGGTTACATTCTGTACTACTCAGTGGATAAGAACATGCCAATAGACGACTGGGTAATGGAACCAATCAGTGGTGACAGGCTGACCCATCAGGTTGTGGATCTCAACCTTGATGTTATTTATTACTTCAGAATTCAGGCCAAAAATGCTAAAGGAGTTGGCCCTCTGTCTGAGCCCATCCACTTCAGGACTGCCAAAGGTGTGTGTAACTGAAGATCACAAACTTTCTTTAATGTTTTGGAATTTTGGTGACTCTTTTCTTTGCTCTTTCAGTGGAACATCCTGACAAAATGGCCAATGATCAAGGTAAGCAAATTTCTCAATTTTTTCTGATTGAAGCCTGAGGTCTCACAAACAAGTCTGTTTTCTATGAATGCTGTGGCCAAAGCATTCAAAGTTTCTTGAGGTTTTTGCTGTTTTCAAGCACCTCACAGCTTCTGCTATGGTCATGGGTGTGGTGATGACGATCTTAAGAAGGGTGACAATATCTGAAAAGACCTTTTCCTAGATTATTCTTGATTACCGGTTGGAATAGGACCCCAACTTGTGACACTGCAGAAGAAAAAAAGGATAAAAGACAAAAACAGGAAATCTGAGGAAAAGGGTACTGAAAACAAACGAAAAAAACAGTAAGCAGGGTTGAATGGGCCCATGCACTCTGCGTTTGTTGGAGTACTGTCAACTCCTGGTTAATGCAGGTCTTGGTTCATACAGTGGAGTAACAATGCACTGTGGCACAATGCATCACCATTCAGAAACTCACTTGTATCCACGTTGAAGCTGAAAAAATGTAAGAAACATGCAATAAGAAACTACAGCTTTTAAATGAATATTGACATATGGATGTGTGCAATTATGGAGTGTGCAAATATTAAGTTTAATGCTGTTTGAACAAAGCATGACTCACAGCAAGTTTAATGCAACTTCCTGTTTCATGTCCAAATGATGAAATTGTGAAATATTTTCCCAGCTCCATCTCCTAGATCAAGCAGCATACTACTTCAAAGGGTGATGCAATTCATAAGCATAAACAGGCCAGGAGAGGCACACACTTCAACTAAAACTTAAAATCTTCGCAAAGTCATCATGAAGGCTTTACAACTGTCCTGACAACATTTGAAGTGAAATCGGTCAAACCTTCTAGAAAAAGCATATCGAGCTCATCGTTCACATCGCATTATATAAACTTAAAGAAAATAAAGAAAATTGGAGCTAGGTTTATGCACAATGTTCATATGTAAGTAGGCCTATTCAAAATGTGCAACACTTTTTCTCCATACTTTATATCATCTATACAGTTATCCTTACACCAGCTCTTAATAACATGCAGTTCTAATAAATAACTTGAAGCATGACATCACGATATTGGACCATTAGGCTACAATATTTCAGAAAAACAACTGCTTCTCCAGTTAAGGTGCTGATAGCGGAGGACTTCTTCATCTGTTGTCCATGACAGCAAACAACAAACACTGCTTCTTCGTGGGGAAAAAATTAGCTCTCCCATGTTGTCAACAGGGCTTTGAGCGCTCGACTCCACCTACTGGTGTGGCGAGTTCAGTAAGGTGCTTGCGCGACCAACGCGCCATCATGCAGGGGTCTCAAATTTTTCCCTACACCCTTGTGCAGGTGTGCCTTCTAATGCCAACTCTATATCCCTCATAACTTCTCAGCAATGCTAAATTAATGGCTGCTGGTCTATGGCTATTTTCATGCCTTTTGCATTTCTCAAAGAGATGTTTCAAGTCTCTGACCTCTGTTGTTGTCCACAAAACTTTGGTGCAAACACTTTGAAAAAGCAAAGGCTTTACTGACATTACAACCAACTTGCCAATTGTGCTTAGTATAAGGTAAACTGGAGAAACCTGAGAATTTGAAGTCCAGGTGGTCGAGGCCTAGCTCGTAGCTTGTGACCTAGCTCCTGTTTTTTTACTTCTTCCCACAAATGCCTTGTGAAAGGATTTTTTGTGAGGAAATTACAAAACTTCAGTTTGTCAATTGTCATCAACTTTTCCCCACAGTGTGTACGGAGTGACCGTGCCAGGGCCCATGGTCCTGACACAGGGTAGTGTGAATTTGCTTGTCAGGTTACTTGAGACAGATTGAATGAAGGACAACATAAAAGATGCTGATCCATTGATGCAGGATTCTGCATCTCCATCTGATAACCTGAAAAACTTCTCAGTATGAACTTCTAACAGGCCCCTAAATCTTGATTGTGCAGATGCCAATGCTGAAATTGTAAGATTTATGTGCAGAAAAACATGAAGGTTCTCTGTTTGTGGTTCCTGACATGACAGAAAGAATCCCTGGTATTGTTGCACCCAATCCAGTTGAAGTTTCAATCAGTGGTGTCCCCCCCACCTGTCAGAGGAGGTGCTGAGAGATTCAGCAGATTGATAGCTCTGAACACATGGCTTCCCAGAGCATGTGATGATCATCCTATGCACTTTTGGGAGAAGACACCTTTTTTAGCAAGACAGACTCTTCCTAAATAGCTCAGGGGTCAAACTATTTATGTCCAACCCATCTTTCTGCATGCATCGCTAGTCGTCTCATGACTTTTGAGGGCTCTATTCTTGGGCCACTTTTGTTTTAACATCTATAAGCTCCCACTGGCCCCATTCATGGAGTAACATCTCATACCTCTCACTTGCTGATGACACACAACTCTACATTACAGTGTCACCATGTGACTGCACTCCATTACATTTGCTGAGTGAGTGTATCCAGCAACTCACTTTGTTGATGGGCAATAATTTTTACCAGCTTAGTGCAGAAAACACATAAGTCAATGCTTTTGGTGCCAATAACATGAGGCTCAAGATCACTGGCCAACTCTTTTCAGTGATTACAAACCACTGAACCACCAGAGATCTTAGTCTTACAAAAACATTGCTGTTGACTCTTGTCTTGGCTTGGCTCTCGTCCCCTGGTAAAGACAGGCCCTGTCAACCATAATTTCTTGTCTACGACTACTCAAATGATCAGTCCACTTTTTGATTATCAAAAACGTCATTGGAAACATGCACACGACCAGGAGGAGAATTAGCAAAACAGGGAGAACTGATGGCTTGAGGTAAATGGGAAGTAATTGTCAAACCACTCAATATTTCATCAGTTATTTAATTCAGACTAAATATAATTTTTCAAGGAAGAGCTATTCTTTTTTTCTGCACCCCTCCTAACACCCTGTGGATGTATTTTTTTAATATAATTTCTAATAAAAATTCAACATATTCAACCTTTAAGTAATTTATGTTGTATATTTTTTCCTCGCAATTTTAACAGCTTATTAGCCTGCTACCTGTCACTTACATTTATTTCCTAAGGAAAATGACTGCTTTTCC
The DNA here is from genome assembly GCA_029224185.1 of Karalla daura. Lineage (NCBI taxonomy): Eukaryota > Metazoa > Chordata > Actinopteri > Chaetodontiformes > Leiognathidae > Karalla > Karalla daura. The sequence goes on from CM055201.1 coordinate 3,296,275, forward strand.
TGCCTAACTTCTCATATTTTATACCTTGTTTGTTGTCACTTGATGTTACTGATCATTTTTGGTTTTTCAGGTCGAGGTGGAGAACATACTTACTGGCCATCTGACATCAACCTGATTGACAGGAGCAGCATCAACGGTACGGACTTCCACTGGCACAGAAGCTCTCTCCCTCTCTCATTCACTCACTCTGTCGCTTCTCAACACACTTCTGCTTTCTCTGCTTGAGTTGATTCTCAGTCACTATTTTGGAGTCAGGGTCTGTGTATGCGGTTTTCAATTTTTCTGTACATAGTATAATGTCCTGCCACATTATGCAATCATCCAAAACTATTCAGTTGGTGTCTTCAGTCATTTAGTTCAGCTGAGAGAACCCTGTTGAGAGAACCCTGCAGTCCTGGGCTCCCCCCATATCAAAGTATTTTTTTCTTTGTATTCCCTTGTGCAGGTATTCCGAAGGCCAATATTTGACAGACTAGCTGTAAAGTGACTGGAAACAGGGAGAGAAAGAGAGAGAGGGAATGACCTGTAGCAAAGGGCCACCAGCTAGATACAAACTAGTGCCATTGCAGTGAGCACTTCAGTCTGTACATGGGGCGCCTGCTCTACCCCTTGGGCTAAACAACACTCTCGATGTTGACCTTTGCGTTGACTTAAGTTCCTGAGCTGAAATATCTGCCAACCTCAGTCCTCCAGCAGCGTGAATTATAAGTGCACAATCTTTCTCTCGCTGTCTTTCTTTCAACAATGCCTTGCATTGATCAGAGGAGAGTGGCCAGACTGCACAATATGTTTAACCTTGAAGTGGTTTGCTACAGTAACATTAGACCAAGAACAGAAGATTGAGGCCACAATTCAGACAGGCTCCATAGAATTGGACAATAGAAGACTGGAATAAAATTGCGTGGTCTGATGCAAAAACCCTCCAAAGCTCTGCATAAAACTGGGTGAAAGAGCTGGAGGCTGGGGTCTCTCTCTTCCATTCTGCTGTGGGTACATGTCAGGACAGGTGCAGGATGGCATATGCCACCTTGGACCACTCAGTGGTAAAACTGTGTGGCTGCAGAGCAAACAGCGAGGAGCAGTGAGAATTGAATCAGGCAGCCGACTCTTGGTCTCCACTGAAGCACTCTGGACCACCCACCTGATACTCCAAGCCCTCCAAGCCCTCCGTGGAGGACTCTGACCCAAAATAGCAATAAGGCTCCACATCGTAGAAGCCAGGAGTAGTGAGTAGAGGGGGCTCTGGTATGGATCATAGACAGCTCAGTCACAGAGGGGTACTCACTGGGGCCACAGTGTGGGAACCAGCTGGAAGCTGGATTTCGGGGGCAGGAGCAGAACAGAAACAGGATTCCAGGACATGAGATGCTGCAGGAGACAGTGAGCACCAGTGAGTAGCACTGGCATGAGTGACAATCTGGCAGAGAGTGAGTGGCTGCAGTTTGTATACTGTATAAGGGAGTGAGTAAGTGATTGGTGGAGGCGGACAGGTAGTTTGAGGAGGTGGTCGGGCATGAGTGGCTGAATTCTGTGTCTGTAAGCAGGGGCAGAGCTCTGCTGTGACAACACCAGCCAAATTATTTCAAAAACCAACAAAATGTAAGACCTCATTCAGTAGACATTCAAAATTCTGCCTGCCAGCTGAATGGGAGCTGACTCCCAGCCTTCTGACATTTTGCTTCCAGCAAGCTCCCAGTCAAATCCCAGCAGGGTTACCTGCACAAGAAGAAATGAAATAGACAGGGGTCATTACACGGGCCATGATGGTCAGATGTTATTTAGCCCAACACAGCTGTTTACAAGGTGGGAGAGAAGAAGAAGAAAAAGACATGCGTTCAGGGTCCATCTGAAACTTGATTGCTGATGATTACGGCAGCTTTTAAGCTACAAATTGGGAAAGTTATTTGTCACCCACCAGCAGCTGTTGTGCTGTTCATAGTTCATAGTTTTATTCAGTGTATAGAGTAGCTACATGATAAGATGATCAGATCCGTGGTGATGCTTGTCTTCCCCTCATTCTACCTGTATGTCAAATGTGCGTGTGTGGGCGTGAGGGTGGGGTTAGAATTTCTTAGCTCACCCAATCAATTTCACCACCAGCACCCCGCAGGACACCTATGTGTAAATATACATAGATAGCAAGACAGACATAGCAAAACAATAGCAATAACACAACAGCATGTGTCCTGACCTTGGAAGAGAGTATAATTAACAGATGGAACCGATCCCTGCAACCAAAATTCCAAAACGTCCAACTTAGCCCTGATGGTGGAGGTCGCTCTCCTGAGTTTGTCCAGCCAGATCCTGTCTCTAGAATGAACTCCCTCACCCTAGCTCACAACAACACAGAAAAGTGTACTGTCCACCACAGACTAGTCAAAGGTGCACAAAAGAGGTCTGCATATGTAGAAAGTTTCAACCTTTTCAAGAAATATAGACAACAGTGTTTCTTCTTCTATTCCTTCTCCACATCAATCCAGCTTATCTTTCACCTGCACTCTGAGGTACCTGTAGATGGGTACAACTTACTCCACTGAACCTCCAGTGATGACTGGAGATGGTTCAGATCTGTTCATTCTAAAGTCCTCGCATCCTACTCTTATACAGCCAACAACCACCAAGTCGCCCATGTCACAGTTGTATCAAAATCTGATGTACACATTGTGAAGAAAAGACCCTGTGCCCCACCGAAGAGGAACAAGGTGCCAGTGACTCCTGACCTCATACAGGGGAACAGTGTGAACATTGTACATGATTACAAGTACCTGGGTTTCCACATGGACAACAAACTGAACTGTGCCAAGAACACCGTTGCCTTATACAGAAAGAGCCAAAGTCAACTGTGTTTTCTGAGGCAGGACCTTCAGCATCTGCCAGACATTACTCAGGATGCTTAATGAGTCTGTGGTCACTAAGGCTGACCTATATGTAACTGCATGCTGGGGCAGCAGTTTGAGGGTGGCAGACGCCAGCAGACTCACCAACTGATCCGAAAGGCTGGTTGTGTCATGGGCCTAGAGTTTAACTGTCCACCATAGTTTTTATTATATTTATTTTATTCTGTTGTATTTATATTTCATGAACATTTTAAGATATTTTTCTGTTGATTATCAAAGCAAATATGATGTAAACAATTTCCGCCAATGGATTCTTAAAGCAGTCCTGATTATAAATGCTGAAACTTCATAATGTGGTTTATTTTTCATTGTGCTTTAATTTGAATATTTCTCTGATAAAATTAAAGGTGTGCTTAAAACTTGAGCATTCAACATTTTTTTCATACATCATGATTGAAAAGAAAGATCTGATATTTTATGAAGAAATGCTTTAATATTATCCATAATATTAACTTGAGTGATTAATTTTTTTTTACATGTATTTCAGAATCTCCCATTGGTCAGATGCGCCCGCCTCATGGTAGCGCCACACCTCAGAAGAACAGTAACTTGCTGGTCATCATTGTGGTGTCTGTGGGAGCCGTCACTGTGGTTGTGGTCGTTATCGTGGCCCTCATCTGCACCCGGCATTCGTCTGCCCAGCAGAGGAAGTAAGATACTTTTTTAAAACACTGTCAGGGTAATAGAACAGGGCACCAACCGAGGCAGCTGTAAATATTTGCATTAAGTCAAATAGGGGGATTATTATTCTTGCTGGGATGGACCAAGCATACCTAGCATAAGATACATTTTTCCCTTTAAATGTTAGCCCTGCTCAAATTTATTTACTTCAATCTAGCTCATGGACATAAATATACACATATATGCAAAAAATATAGACCAAGTCATAATACATAAATTGTTTTCAACTTTTTTATATAAATCTATTTATCAATTTCCACACTGCTCTACCAAATATTTAGATTTTTAGGTTTGACTAGTATTTTTTATTTAGTATTTTTTTGTATAGTATTTTTTTATGTACACAGAATTAATAATAATTTTAAAAAGTATATAGTAGAGAGGTGAAGCTTTGGTGGTGACTGTAGGTTTGGATATATCAAAGATAAGCAATAAAACTCATGAGTATTTTTTATGAAACACATCCTTCCAAAGGAAGATTCACACAAACGGTATACACACACACACACACACCCAAAGTTAGGGTGTCCTGGTAGTTAATGTTATAGGTAGATAATATAACTGGAAAAAAAAAAACGAAATTCCTGCCTCGGCCTACAAAGGGAAAATGGTTGAATCTGATGGAATACAACATGTCACACATCACTGCTTTTAATGAAATCCTGACATGACAGAATGCTTTAGAAAGTAAAAGTAAAAGACATCAGATTTTAGAAGTATAACTAAAAAGTAAGACTAAGGATTTTTTATATTTCAGTCCATGTTGTCTTTTTAAAACTTTTTTTCTGTATCACATGCTCTAGGTTCAGTTCACCTGTCTTTTACTGTGGTGTTGCCTAGCATCAGTCCCTCTGTCTAGTCTCCTTCATCTGCTCCTCTTCTTTCACACCACTCCACTGACTTCACTTATATGTTTCTGCTCTTCTCTGCAGGAAACGAGCCAGCCACAGTGCCAGCAAGCGGAAGGGTAGCCAGAAGGACCTGCGACCTCCTGATCTCTGGATCCATCATGAAGAAATGGAGATGAAAAATATAGAGAAAGCTCCCAGCGTGGCCCCATCTGGACATGACTCGCCGATCCAGTCCTGCCAGGACCTACCCCAGGTCCCACTCAGCAAATCAGAGAGCCAGATTGGCAGCAAGAGTAGCCATTCAGGTGAGAAGGATCTTGGTCACAATGTCTTTTTAACATATGATATGGACTTCTCTAACTCTGAAGTTCTGAGGCTTTCTTGTTATGTATTTGAAGGCTTCTGCTCTTAACAGTGGAAGTCTTTCCCGGTCTGATTGGTTGAATAATTAAAAAAAAGGTCTCCTGCAAAGTACAGAGCAATCGTAATCCTAAAGATATCAGTAGAGGTAGATATCAGCTAGTGAATTAATAGAGAAATAAGTTCTTTACCTGTTGCGTGTTTTTCAGCAGCAGTAGCAACCATATATTGAAAATATGTTTATAAATAATATTTCTGAGTTTGTGCGTTTGGGTCCACTACTGGGAGAATCTATATCAATGTATGCTTCTTTGGCAAATATGCCCCTCATATATGCCCTGTGGTAATATTTGATTATTTTCCACAAACATCAATTTCACAGTCTTTCTTTCTTTGTTTTTCCTTCTGCTGTTGCGGATGCAGTTCTCAATTTGTTCAGATTCTGGACAAATAAAAAGACAAAATGGTGTGAGAAAATCTGTCCTTTCTCACATCGAGTCTCAAACTTTGTATAAAGGTGGCATAAACATGCTGTTCACACAGTTCTATGAATGAGGCATGAGGTGTTGTGTGATGACTACTGAATTATTAAAGGCATAGCAGAACTGAGAATTGAACAGCATATGCATGCTGTTAGCTGTTCTTTCTCTCCAGTTGACGCAGACTTAGATGAAGTTCATTCATCATGGCATCATCATTAGAGTGGTTGGGGCAGTATGCAAAGTAGAATGGACCGAGTGCATTGGGGATGCTGCAGGGAATTTGTTCTTTGAACAGCATTTCAAAGCATCTGATCATGATAGTGTGATACCAAGGGAGCAGCTGAAGTAGATGTGGAATGTGTTGAGGATGTCAGTGATATTATCACATGGTGGGGATGGCGGCGGCGGTGGGGACCAGTAGTTGGACACTGGATATCATGTCATGAGAATCTAGGAATTTTTGTACCTGTGATACTCTCACACACCACTTACGGTGCCTCTTATACTGGCCAGTAATAGTGTAATCTACTTCTTTGCAAGCCCCTCGGTATTGCTGGTGAAAGCCATTCTTGCAGAGTGTTTCAGTTCCTAAAGTCAGTTAACCAGTATAGGGAATGCTGGCTAAGTCATGTTTTTTGAACCAAGTACATAAAAATAAAATTCTTGATTATAGCAGATTAGCTGTAACAGGATAGACCAGGGGGTCCCCAACCCCCGGTTCCCGGACAGATACCGGTCTGCGGATCATTTGGTAGCGGTCCATAAAGAAAATATTTCCTGGTACAAATTATGTTTTTGTTTTTTTTTCATTAGAGCTTTTGGGGATTATATTTTGAAAAATGACTGTTTCCACCCTGGCTTCACAACTACACTTGACTCTGGCACATGCTAACCCTTCAAAAAAAAAGAACCAAAAATGAAATTCACTTGAGAGCTTTTTCAGGAGAAAACGAGCAACTAACAAAGCAGGAGAAGTGTTGCAGGCTGCAAGAGATCTAAGTTACGGTTTGCTCGTAACTACCTAACCCATAACTACCTAAGTTATGGGTTCATTGAAACAGGTGATACACAAGCTCCTCACCCGCAATGCATAATGCGCAATGTGTGTCCAACTAGTGAATGAATCCATGAAACCCTAAAAACTGCTTTGCCACATTGAGACAAAACACCCTGCAATAAAAGACAAGCTGAATTGAATTTTTGAGAAAAAAAAACATCAACTTGAAGGACAGTTATTGAGGGCTACCATCACTCCCAGGTGGGACCATCGAGTTGCAGGGAAACAAACCCTATGGTGGTGAGTTGATATTATAGTGTAAAATTGTTGTTATTCACCTAATATAAAGTGTTATCATTGTATTCACATTAAATGGTGTGAACTGACAAAGGTTTTTATTATTGGAAGCCCCATGCCTCTAACCCAGGGGTCAGGAACCTGGCTGGTGGTCTTTTTGATAGCTGCATCTGGCTCACAGATAGCCCTCACAGCGAACCTGCTTTCTAGTCGCCAAGGCAACGCTAAATGGTCACTGTCGCACGCTATGGTGAATCTACAGTCCGGTCCAAGTCTATCTATCCATGCATGCAACGGTCACTATTTACCGTTGCCATGGCGACTGGAAAGCCAGTTCTCAAAGAGGCAGAGATCAGAGGATGTCCGGCTGAATTTTACATACATGTCATGTGTGTGTGTCTCTCTGTCTGTCTCTCATGTAGGCAGTGCAGATGAGGCAGAGGCAGCATGTTAAATTCAATTGGGGTTGCCGTAGTTTCCGTAGTCCAAGGTGGCGGTCTATGTGCGCATGTGTTTTTTGTTTGTTTTTTTTGTGTGTATGACTCTCATTTTAAGATATGTGGCGGTCATGGCTCTCTCAGCCAAGTAGGTTCCCGGCCCCTGCTCTAACCAGTCCGCAGAAACAAAAAACAAAAAAGGTTGAGGACCACTGGTATAGACAACATTTTTAACATAAATCAAAGGAAGCCGAGTAGTCTCTGCAATACAGGGCAAAGCCATCTTGAATGAAAAATGAACTCATTAAAGACTGAGCTTACTTTTTGGTTTTTAAACATTGAAAACCATACCCTATACTTGTATAATGTTTGTGTAAATGTGATCATTCTTCAAGGATTGAGAGAAATTGATCTATTGATCTAACATTTTGCTTAGCTTTCTTTCAGTCAAAGCAGTTGGTCACTGGTGTCATTCTATTATTCTGCTGTAAATTATTTGTAACTTTCATATTTTCATTTCTACCTTTTTCCATGTTTTTAAAATAATACAATATAAAACATTAAATAATCAAATAAAAATTGCTCTAATTTCATTTACATGTATTAATTTCAGGTTATGTATGATTCTAAATCCATTTATCTCCATGAGAACTTACTGAAGTGAGTGACCTAGTTTGAATCCCTGTTGTGAATGTTATGATTTTGCAGGAGCTGATGGTGATGAGGCATCCAGTAATATCTCTACTCTGGAGCGCTCTCTAGCTGCCAGGAGAGGAACAAGAGGCAAAATCATGATTCCTATGGACTCACAGCCAAGCAACACACGTGAGTAGCACATATCCCACAAAGATGGTTCTTCCGTTGGATCTCTTTTCAGATGGATATGCTCCTGACCAGATGCCCAAAAGACCTGAACAGGATCGCCTCCAGTGCAGAGGGACTGAGCTCAGACACTATATAGATAAAATTTATATCAGTTGCTTATTATTGCAACCCTTTTATTTCAGTGATTTTTGAGTGTTGGAAGGAAAAAAACATGGTAACTTGATAGCTTGCCTTAAAGCTCAGCTCTCTCTTCACCAAAACAGTCCTGTCCAGCATCCACATCCCTGCAGACACTGCCCCCAACCCATCTGCCTACCACCTGTCAAACTTCAGACAGAGTGTGATGTTCTCACAATTGGATTAAATCAGGTAGAGCAGGCCAGTCAGCAAAGGATAGGGTCCAAATGCTTCAAATGTTGGCGAACCTTCTATGCATTGGATTTAAGATGTCCTTGGCCCAAGACTGCATCTTAAATCTTGTCCAGCTTTGTTTCCAGGTTTGAAAATGATGACTTGAAGTCAGCGACTAACCAAGATGTTTCCTACTAACACATTAGCTGAGGAGGTCTCTGCTGCCGTGTCTTTCTTGAGTTGATTCCAAGATTTTCATATAATTACCACTATCATATTAGTGCTATTCATAGTTGGACATAGTCGTTCAAGATTAGGATGGAAAAGTAGGGTTGAACCCTACTTTTTTCATGGAAAGTGAAGAAGTTTTCAGTGCAAGTTACAAAATTGCATGCATACCCCATACTCTGCATGGGAGCGATCATCAGTACTGGACTGGTGGTGTAATGTGTAAAAATCTCATCCATATCAGATCATGGAAATCTATCTCACCATCATCAAGGAGCCCCATTAATGTGGCAATTTTGACTTTGCACCCTCTTTAAAATAACACTTTTATAATCAACAGGCTGAATTAAGACAATAACGTTCACTGTTTCTTTATAACAAAAACTTGACTGGCCTATTTTCCTCACTGAGGCCTCGCCACCTTATTTAATTTCTTTTTTTATCATGATAACTTAAAATGCAATGGTACTGCCTCAAAATGCCATTACATCAGTACATCACTTTTGAGTACCATGCCTTTGTTTATAGTTAAGGCATAGTTTTTATGCCTCACAGTCTACAGCATTGTGCACCCCACATGCAACAAAATTGTAATAACTGGTGATTTTAACTTGCATAAATAAACAGATATAATGATTAGACGTATGCTCAAAAAGATGACATTGCTCAACATAGGATTAATACAATTTTAATTAAATTCATACATTAAATTGAATGCAAAAAATAGTTATATTCCTTTACTTATTTCACAAAACAACCAAAATTAGAAACTGAAAGTCTTGATAGTGATGACTATGTTTTTGGCCTGTCTTCTGACTGTTTGTGTGATGTGTTCCAGCTGTAGTCAGTGCTATTCCAGTGCCAGCTATGGACTCCTCTCAGTATCCTGGTATCCTGCCTTCGCCTTCCTGTGGCTTCACTCATAAGTTCAGCCTGAGACCAATGCCTTTCTCCAGCCTGACTGTGGACAGAGGCTACACACCAGGTACTGAAATAATGCAACTGCTAATTAGTGCTCTGGGAAGGAGCTCTATTCTTCTGCGTGTCATTCTTCTGCCTAATCATCTTCTTTAATCTTAAAGCAAAATTTCGGTCGGCCAAAACGCTTTATCCTGTACACACAAATGATGCATCAAAATGTGTGTCTCTGCCCCAGCAACTGTGCTTTGCCTTTTCCCAACAAAATTGGGGAAAAAAGTTTTGACTTGCGACTGTCGGCAAACAATCAGAATCTGGACGAGTTATACAGAAGTTTTGTCCTTGAGACCTGATGCGTTGGTGTATTACAATCCAAAATTGTGATCCTCCAAGTTCGCAGGGCCAAAATGTGCCCCAAAAGAGCAAAAAAAATCCCATAGGATATGAATGAGAAAAACAAGGAAATTCAAAAGATAACCTTCAAACAAGCATTCACTGTAAAGCCATACATTGGCCTAGAAACTTCATTTCAACTTCAAAACGGAGGAAAACTTGTCCTCTCTGCCTGTACTCGACAGCATGTTGACACCTTGTATCGTTTTTCACCCAGGCCCTCTCAAAAACATGTGGGTTTGGCATTTTAAATGCAGCTAGCGAGAGAGACCAACAGTCAGTGTGGGAAAAATCAGCTCTCATTATTCTCTTTTCATGCTGCTCCCAGCCATACCATATGCTGTGGGCAAATTCTTTTTTCCAGTTTTGTAGAAAAAAAACTGTGCTCTTTCATACGATATGGGCCATAAACCTGTGCGCCTTACAAAATTTAAATGGTGAGTCAGACCGATGCAGCCTCTTCTCTCTATAAAGTTCCATTCATTTTCCGACCACTGTGATCAAAGTTAAAATTTATATTTCTACTCGTGATTGTGGCCTCAGTTTTCATGAGGCCACAATCGCATCAGGGCAGTCCAGAGACTCTCTCCTGCATGACGGTGCGTTCATATTCCAGATAGGTGCAAGCGTTGTCTCACTAGAGATTTGATTTTTCACACAACAACAATTCACATATTTTTAACTGTAACGGCTTTCTGTCCGGACTATTCACTTGTTTTTACCATTGAGGCAATCTAGCATGGAACTGGACCTTTGTGTTAATTTGGTCATTTTTTACATGTGGGAAGTAGGATTTCTAATGATAGTAAGAAAGAAGAAGTACATGCAACAAAACAATAGCGTCCTGGCAGCTTAGGCTGTCCAGACCCGGAAATTAATACAACAGCAGTCCCTACAGCCTTCATTGTTGTCTCCCCACTTTTCATATAAATTGAAATTTTCATCTCCCTCCTCCTCCTCACTGAAGCTCATTTAATGCTAAATGAAAATATGTGAATTGTCTTATCCCTGGTTGGCTTGTATCAGAGATTTAGCAACAGCACAGAGAGGAGCAACCTGATCGTAATTGAATTGCCTCTAGCCATAGTGTTCACCAGTAGGATGTCAGGTCGTCATTATGACACCTGATTCTTCAAAATAATTACCAGAATCAGTGTGAACTGCTTTTAGAAGCAATTCAGGCGGCCCCAGCTGTAACTAACATGCCACTGGGTTCCATTCAAATTTTGAATGGAAAGATTTTATGTGAGTGATCAGAGAGACCAAGTGGGAGGATGGAGAGTCCAAGTTGCACAGATAACAGTAAATATCAAGTATTCAGCATACATCTATGAAGAGATTCATGAATTTTCATCCTCCCTGCTCAAAGCTGCTGTGCCTTAACTAAGGCTGAGGCACTGGTGAAACACTGATGTAAAACATTAGCATTCAGTTCAGTAATTCACTGTTCACCTTCTTGGGAAATGTCAGTGGACATTCTGAATGACTGGTTACTTTGGTAACCTACCAGCCACATTGGTCGGAGAGCAGTAAAGCTAATTTGTGGGCCTGATTGTAACGTCTCATGTCATGCAGTGTTCTCAATCCTTTTCCCCCAATTACCAACAACGTGCATGTTTTAGATATTTTCTGATGATAATTTCTTGTGTTTATGAAAGTGTTTTCCTTGAAAGCCTTTATCAAACTAATTCTGCCGAAGAACCAAGAGTTGAGAATGCTTCAATACCTTAGATTGTGCAGCCCAGTCTTTCATGAATTTACAGTTTTCCATCTTTTATGCATGTCAAAATGGGCTTAAATACCGATGAAATGCAGAAAGACTTGTCTGATCAGGTGTGGTACATTCTTAACGTGTAAAGCACCTGCATGACTTACAGACTGAAGATTTCCTGCAGAGTTCAAACAGCTTTTCTTTTTGGTTTCCTGGTGAATGGTCTGAAGTAGCTACTGTTAGTCTGTCAGCTTTACAGTGCATTATGCTCCAGTGTAATGCAATGGCTTTCATTGAATTTGTCAGCTTCATCATCTAGTTTGCATTCAGGATAAGTCATGAAATCAGCGTGGGCATGGTCAGAGACATTGCCTTTTTGAAAAAGTATTCTCAAACTGTGCCGTCAATCCATTTTCCTGGGCCATTTTAATTTCAACAACACACACTGCTCAAGAATCCATGTATTCACACATAAATGTAAATGTGATTGGCAGATAAAGAAAATCAATGTGCCGAATTGCCAACAAAAGCTGTTATCCTGACTAATGGTGATATCATCCCACACACAACAGGAAGTAGCTGTTCAAGTTGATGGTCTTGGAACCCCTCATACAGTTATTGAAACGTGGAGTGGCTGCTTCTTGGTTTCAACTAGCAGATTCTGCAATAAATTAATAAATAGAACTGAATAATTAAGAAAAATTCCTAGTTTTACAAAGCGTGCACCGGGTGGACATTTGCGTTAAGTGATGCACACTGTTGCCGTCATAGCAAACCAACAGGTAACTTCAACAATATAAGTCTGTCATCATTTCGTCATTGGTCACAAAAAACTGCAACCTACAGTGTGGTTTCATCACACAATATTAACCTTTAGACCTTGTGATTTACAACTTTTGAATGACAAGCCAGAATGTGAGAGGTGAGTATTTAATTAGAATTTTTACAGTTTTAATCCCGACTTTCCACTAGATGCATATTCAGTACAAAACAGCTCTGATATGAAACTTCTGAGACTAAACTCTGTTCTGTCATGGCCAGGAAATCAACACGTGTATGTAAAACACAGACCTTTTCAGAAATTGATCATTTTCACTGACTGATGCTAAAGGAACACTGGTTTTTCAAGAGCTTTTGTTTTTTATGCTTTAAAATGAAATACAATGTGGTCAACACAATTTATTGTAACAGATATGGAATCAGTGAACATTGTTGCATTGACTAAAATGGATGTGTATCATTTGTAGAATGTTGCCACATTTGAGGATTGTTCAAAGTATTCAGTTTGTTTCCCTTTCCTAATACATGTTTAGGAATATTTTGGCTTATGTCCCTCCCATCCTTTGTCCTGCATATCCCCAAGCTCCAACGTCTGTCCCCTCCTCTAATCCTCAGACACATCAACCAATCCTCTGCTCCAGCAGCAGCCTTCACCCCAGCAGGCTGCACCCATCCTTCCCTGCTCCTCTGCCCCACCCACGGAACACATCCCTGGGGTCGGACCAGTACCAGGTGCCCCTGCCACTGTTTCCCCAGCTGAAGAAGTCCCTGCTGGGAGTGGCCGGACCATCCCAACAGCCTGCGTCCGTCCCAGCCACCCACTTCGGAGTTTTACCAATCAGCTGCTGCCACCACCTATGGGCACCATTGACCCCAAGGTGTACACCTCCATGATTCCACAGTCGAGTAAGTGCAACTGTTTTTGTTCTTGCTAAACTCGTTATGGTGCTGATTAAGAGTGTGAAAGAGTATTATGAGTAACTCCCATATGTCAAGACATAATCATTTTAGAGTTTTCATGAATTCATGTATCATAATGGATGTGCTACTAGACATGACAAAAATAACTTGATGTGATCGAATTTGAAATAACATGACATGATATGACATGGCATTGTGTGACATTCATGATAAGTCATATTGCTTCTTGTCACAAACTCATAACACAACATAATCACAAATGACAAAGCCATGGCTGAAAACTGCAGTTAAACCTGTAGTGGGTTCACCAGCTAGAAGAAAGTCAAAAGAAATTAATTGATGGTCAGACAAGACTGGATCCGGGGGAGAGACAATCCCGTGTTCAATTTCAACACCATATGCTAGAACAAGATCCAAGGTGTGGTTGAGGCAGTGTGATAAATGCAGTTATAAATCAGTTTTGAGTACTAAGCTTGAGAGGAACTCTGGAAATTCAGAGAAGAATTCTAAGTAAGCACTGTACGATGTATGTAAGGTGTGGGCCACATGTATTTTTATTTTCACAAATTTTATTTTCTGTCAATTAGTTTCATCCTTCATGTTTTAGTTTTGTTAACTTGAAGGTGTACTTATGGGCTGTGTGCAGCATGGGCTGGTATTTGCATTCTGACCCTCTGATATTTCCCTTTAGCTTGGATTACAGAATGTTGTTTGTCTTTGTCTGACAAGAATGGACAATGAATATGCATTTTTTGCATGTGGACTAATGAGGTGATGTCCTGTCAAAAACAAAAAAAAACTTTGAGTGCTATTAGTACAATCTAAACAGAACAACCAACTATTACACTTTAGAACACCCTCCTCTGAAATAAGAGCTAAGGGGTTTTGGCTTTCAGAACTTTTGAGCTAACTTCGCATATAAATCTAAATTTGTAATTACAATTAATTATTTGCCATAGGATATTCAAAATACTACAAATAACTAATCATCATTTCATATGATAAAATGTCTGTGAAATGTTTTGAAACTATTTATATAATTTTTTTTTGTGCCCAGGTGGAAGTCTTCCAAAGCCGCAGGTTAAAACAGCCTCACTGGGCCAGGCTGGCAAGGCTCGCTCCCCTCTGTTGCCTGTCTCAGTCCCTACAGCACCAGATTTACCGGAGGAAGGAGGAACCAAACCTGCAGAGGATGCATCAGCCAGTGTGAGTCTGCATGTACAGAATGTTTTTGGAATGGCTATTGATTTAGTTGTTTGAGGAGATGCTCATTGGCTCAGGTTATTGTTATCCAAGGTGCTGGACCCCGAGTACCCTATGAATCAAAGTTGTGCAGATATTGAAGTACAAGAATAGTAGAGCATGCATAGATGTCAAGCCTCAAGGATGATATGCAATATTGTTTATACAACAGATACATTCATGGAATTTATTTATTTATATTATTTGCTACATTGCAGAATGCTGTATTGAATAATTTCACTATAATCAGTGGCGGCTGGGGGGAAATTGATTTGGTGGGCTAACAAATTATAAAGTAATAGTAACATCCTCATTCTCTCTCTTTCTCTCACTCTCTGTCTCATGCACACATACACACTGTGACAAATTTTCACAAGTAGAATAACTGGATGGCATGCTGTTACCACTTTAGGGCCACTATAACTTGTAACAGTCTTTTGTATGTTATTTAGACAGTAACTTCTTGTCTCGTCATCTGCGTAATGTTGTGATCCGTTAGTCCACCGACTATGATTTAAGGAAATTTTTTATTCTAAAGGCAAATGTGTGTCTTACCAAGTACAAACCCGGTGAGATTTTACTACCACAGACTACTGTGGTCACAGTAGGTGTTTAAGTGTGCCCTCAGTTTTAGAAAACCACATCCTCACTTGCAAAGCAGAATCGGGCTTCCTCATCTATGCTTCTTCAGCACATGCATATGGCTTGTACCTGTTTTAAAACCAAAACACACTTTTTTCCAGCTCATCAGATCTGAGTGTGAATTTCCACTTGTTTGATGTCTATTATTCAGACAGACAGACAGACAGACACTTTATTTATATAGCATACTTGTGGGCTATTATCTGTGGCAATTTTTGAGGCAGGTAACTCAATTAACCTCTGTGGCAGCTGTCTTAGTCTTCCCACTCTGCATGGGGATTCATCATTACAATGAAACTGTTCCTGGTATAATAAGGATTAGTACCCTTGTTCCATAGATTTCAGCCCAAATGCCAGGCTGAATCATATACGAACTAAATTGAAGGTTGCTCTTAAACCTTTTGGAAAACATGCAAAAAACTTGGTATCTATCTGAAAACAAGACTCTGAAGTTTATTGTAACTACGAGTCAATATTCATTTCTCCCTAACCTACTGTATGATCATGAGGGTCATCACCAAAGGAATGAGATCACAGGCTGAGGTTTCCCCTAGACACAGGGTGGGAGGGACCTGGTGTGGAGCCGGTGCTCCTTAGTGGAGGTGTGGACTGAGGGGGTTCAGTCACCTGGTTAGGATACCTTCAGGGCGCCTTTCTAGGGAGGTGGCCTGACCTCAGATAAGCAGTGATGTGTGATTAGTGATTAGTTATTGAAGCTGGAAAACACAGAAGTCAGAAAATTGTTGTTTTTTTAGTTTGGTTGTATAACTGCAGATGAAGGGATATAGTGGTGGACTGGACGCTGAAGTTATAGAAAAGACCGAGTATAGAACTGAAACAGATGTGGGCCTTTCCCTTGGTGTCAAAGAGCAGTAGACAGGTCACAGGTGTGTCAAGTGTCTTGATTAAGTCTGTCCGCTGCCAGCTGAGAAAAAAAAGATGACAAATCCAAGCACACATTTCTCCTCCATTTCTCCTGGCTGCAGCCACCTGGCACCATGCCTTGCAGGTGGAGTGCAAATGTGAATGGCCAATCCGTTGGGTCCAGCCTGGCTGCCCTAAAGCGGCGGTGCTGGTCTCAATTTGCACTTGATGCACAGTAAGCATCTGCCCCATCATCTGTGCCCATGCTGTTATCATCTGTTCCAATCTAACTAGCATGTGGGCTTCTCCCTCGGCACCAACGAGCAGTACACAGGTCAGGATTGTGGGAAACATCTTTATTAACTCATTAACATACAACGTACAGCGCTGCTGCTGTGGGACTCCAGTTCTTTGGCCCTGGAGTTACCTCCCCTGCTGTTGCTCCATCCATGGCTTCCTCACCTCTGACTCACATATTGTCACTGCTTACTCTGTTCCCACCGCCACAAGAACAAGTATAGGAACAACTGTGTTATTCGTATTTTATCATACCAGAAACCCCTCAGGATTTTACCCATAGGGTCGCAGCAAAATGACCATACTTCTCCTTGCTTGTATGTTCCACTCATCTTCGTCTCATTTCTATCTACAGTATATGACTAGGCACATCATGCAGCATACTCAGAGAAAGATAATCTTATCGGCTTTCATTCTGTGGTGTTGGGTCACCTCTCAGAGCTAGTAAGCAGCATTTGGGAGCCCAGAAGGAGGAGGTGGTAACAAGTCCAGCCTTTTGGCTCTGGAGCTGGCACACTGGCTCCTAATCAGTTCATTAAGGCCTTATTTGAAAACATGGAGCCTTGGGATCTATTTGGGATTGGAATTTAAAGCCTGAAATTGAGCCTCAGTTGCCAGGAGGTTGAAGTTTACCTAGTTGCTCACAGGGAGGATGTGGCTGAAATGGAATAGATGGATTAGTGAACATTTGAGGAGGAATATTGGGAAAGGAGCCCAAAAAATTAAGAGAATGAACAGAGGAATGTAAAAACAAAGAACAAACAACATTTTTTTTCTGACAAGGACATTTCATACTTTACAAAAAGCAAAAATCACACAATAGTTTTCATCAAACACCATATGAGAAAAAAACGTTCTGCCTGGAGGGAGCAAGAACAAATTTCTCTGCTCTTGAGTCGTATGTGTTGGATGGAATGTTGGAGAGGAAGAGCACTCATGCCCTGCCTCCAAATCCCACGGCCTTGCAGTGTCTCTGTGGAGCAGTTTGAGGCCAGGTAACATTGCCAAGTAGCATACGCAAGTAGTATGCACAACATGGAGTATAAACCTCCTGACGCCGCTCACAGAGCCGTTTGACTGAGCGGCAGCTGGCAGCATGAGCAGAGGGAAAGGCAGGTTTTGTGAGTAGTGTTTGATAGGTGTCAGGAATTTTACTCCATCCTTTCCACAGGATTTTTTAATACCAAAGCCAACAATAACACTGGATCAAGCCTAAATGCTACAAGAGGAGGCTAGTGCCTATCTCTGCCTTTATTCTCCTCATGAATGTGCAAGGGGCTCATGTGGTATGTGTCTTGCTTGTTTTGTGGTAATAAAGTGAGATATTCAGCATTTAAGGGGTTAACTTGAAGAAAGTATTTCAAAAAGCTGGATAGGATGCCACGGACATGATAGCTTTTGTGTGTCAATGTCTGTGTCAGTGTGAGAGTCTGCTCTTTTTTGTTGTGTGTTTTGTGGAATTTTCACGATAAAGGAGAAGGAGTTAGGTCAGCAGCCCCATGAATACCAGAGGGATATCACAAAGAAAGATAGTTGAACATAGATCACTGTTGAAGTGTTTACTGACTACTGTCAAAACTGTTGTCACAGGTCAGCCGTAAAATTCTAGATTTTGTGGACCTTTACACACTAGGAGATCAGGATGATGAGCTTGTTGATATATTTTCTATGTTTTGTTGATGTAAAAGTGGAGGGTCAAACAGTCACATTCTTTGTATTACACAGGTAAGGACTGTAAGCTGTATACATTGTATTCAGTCCATATCCTAATTTGAATCTCTACTGTCTAATGATACCCAAGGGAGAGTCATCTAAAATATACATACTATACATACTAGATTTCAGAAGACTCTGAAAGAGAATTCACTCATTACAGAATTTCTTTAATTTGATTTCTATTGGTGTGTTTCGGGACTATACAAAAAGAAATTGATATTGAGATTTGGGCAGTCTACTCGAGTTGAACACGAGTAGGGGAGGTGAAGTGGGAGGGGTCAGCCACAATCTTTACTGGCTTCTTTAAGGTAAAATGTTTGAGAACAAATTCTCACTCATAAACATGACCTGGTTAAGAGACTCCAGCACAAATATATATTACACAACATCAACACACATAGCAATAACGTTGTTGCTGTTGTTACATATCATTAACAGTATAATTTAACAAACAAAATACCCTATCTGTTTCTGTGTATCCAAGTGAACAACAAGAGCAGCAGTCAACAATTTTGTTTGTTGTTGTTGTTTTATTCTTGAAAATGATGAAAAGATGTCAAAGATGTGAAATTGAGTGTGTCTTGGAGGGTGTTCATAGCAGTAAAACGGACGTTGTTGCTGGTGTTGGAAGTGTGTAGTTCAATGTAATTACTTGACCTTGTGTGATGAAGTTCTTGAAGTTCTATGGGTAAGGTGAAGAAGAGAAAACAGATAGGAATGCGTATTGCAAAGGATTGACTTGTGTTGAAGGACGATCACCTTGGGACAACATGCAATGTAGTGGGAGAGGGTTTTAAGTGTATAGGTGTGATGTTGCCAGAATTTCTAATTCAGACCAAGGAGTAAGCACTGATTGCTAACTAGCTTGATGCTAACCAATGGATCAGTAGCATTAAACGCTGCTTCTAGCAACATAGAGTATAACGAGAACTGCGTGTTGGAAAAGCCTCATTAAGTCGCAGAAACCCTAACCAGCATCTCTCATCGCTTCCAAAAATTCTGTGGTGGAGCTGTGGCAACTCTCCCTCTCATGCCTGCTGGTCAGAGCTGAAATTCATCTGACTGGACCATTTCCAGCCCTGACAACCCTGCTTGACCTACTCTGATCATTGTTGACCTTATTGGTCCAGTATTGACTTGCAGACAGAAATGAACTTGTCGCCATGTTGTTGGTGTTTGCTGGGTTTGTTCTGTCAGACATCACTGTACTACAGAGTTTGTAACGAAAAGACTGACGAATTGGTGGCAGGAGTCAGGTGACATCATGCTCTAGTTGCGCCTTGGCTGTGCAGAAGCTCAGCAGTGATTGAATGAAAAGGAGAGAAAGCATCCTTATTGCTCTTCCCTGCTTAAGCTCAATTTATGCTCCCCCATAGCAGCTGTGCCAAAGTCTCCCCACTCTTGGTCCCATTGTCACGTGGCGTAATGCTCCCCCAGAATGCTAGGGGGAGTATAGAGTTCCTGGGAAGGGGGCGGGGGTGCACTTGTCTTACTCATTGGTTTGTAACCGTGACTGATGAGTTGTAATGGTCACTTGGCGAGTTGCCATTATGACTACAAGAATGAGAGATGTGGTGAGAAAGAGTGCTCCAAATTATCTTGTCCGACTTCCTCATTGATGTGTTCCTTGATTTTGTCAATGGTTACTCATAAGCAATCATTTAAAAATGGCAGTCCAGCAGAAGATGTGATTCCCTCAAATGCTGCTACACGATGGGACAGCGGGACTTAATTGCTATGAGGTGGCAGTACCATTCACCAAGTCACTGTGACACCACTTTCATTTTAACAAAAGCTATTGTTTCTGCATCACTAAAAAATAGTTAATACATATTGTTCAGTCTAAGTCCAAATAATTGGGGTGAAGACATATTGAACTTTTTTCCATTTTAGTGTGTTTTCATTGATAGACATAAAATATATTATTGAGTGTAGTGTTTATAAACTGTTAAATTGTTGGTATTTGCTTTGATCTGTGAGAGCAGTTGATGCCAATGACTTAGAAATCATACATAATACATAATACTGTACTTTTAACATTCTCAACTTTACTGTCTTTCAGATTTACGAGCAGGATGACCTATCAGAGCAGATGGCCAGTCTAGAAGGGTTGATGAAGCAGCTGAATGCCATTACTGGTTCCGCCTTCTAATCTTCTGTCGCAGTTGAGCCCAGTACTCTGTCATTGTTCATTCTGGAACTTTTTCTCAAGCCTTGTTGTCACTGGCTGTCCATTCACAAAGGGCAGTAATAGATTTATCAAGGTTTGAAGACATTTCTGTGAAATCAAAACTTTCTCTATGCTGGGTTGACTTTGTTTGGCCTCTACTAGTCTCGGCCAGTGTCTGCTATGGTGGGACCGGGACTATTAAGTAGAGGATAAAAACTACAGCGGTACCGTCACTTCTCCAAGAACAAAAACAAGGATGGACAAGCTTCTTAAGGAATTTACTATGAAGCTTCCAAGTCTAAGACTCAAGACACAATAAAGAAAAAGAAACAACGCCTAGGACCTTTACATAGTGGTGATGGAATTTATCACAAAAGAGACAGTTGTAAGTTATAAGATCTGTACTGTTTCCCTTTTGTGGTATTTATTAGAAAACCTCTGCAGTTATCCACAGCTTGGTTAATGTGACTGTATTTCACTTAATTTCCTGACTTGTGTTAGAATTATGGTTTTTGTCTTTTATTTATTTTCCAACTTTGTGAAGACACAAGATGTGTATATGTTTTAAAATGGAAACAGAAGCTACATCCCTAGTCATCAAAATTGCACTTTTTTTTCCCTCTCATGTGGCTCAATAGTTGCCTATGGTGGTGATGCAAGGTTACCCTTTCTAGCATTTTCTATTGTCAAAAAGATATTAAACCAATAATATCACATGCATCCTTTACACCTCTAGATCTTGAGGCTTAAAAATAGAGATCAAAGCAGTAACTGTGAGAACCCCCATGATCGATATAAATAATCTAGAAAACTTTGAAGAATCTGTTGCTGCTCTTGACCAAGCCTGTGTATTCCCCTCCTTAACACTCACAAACCTACAAGGCTTAACCTACAAGTACATATCAAAATTTCATTTTTGGGAAGTGAATGTCACTTTCTTGTTTTTCTATTTTTTGTTTTATTTTGTCACTTACCAGTGTATAGAGATCAATGAAAAGCGGTAAAGAAAATTGGAGTTAGATTGGTTGATCTTATTCATTCATGGAAAGTGAAAAGTTGAAATGTGTTGTTGGATGTGTATGCAAATATTATAAAGGTTTGTACTATGTTAAAATCTAAAGGTCCATCATAATCACAAAACTGAAAGAGAAAGTCCAGTTTACATGACAGTAAACAGCCACGAAAGATGATGACTATCATCACTCTGCCATTCTGACCTTTTTTTAATTTCTTGCTCGCGGTGGGGGGATTGATTGGATATGACTTACAGCGAGTGGTGCTCACACTGGGATTCGAACGTGAGTTTCTATAGGGTTCAGCTTATACATGGGATACCTGCTCTGCTCACTGAGTTGCTACCATTTTTGCCAGATTTATTTTCACACAGTTTGTGTTTGACTGAGTGAGTGTGGTGTAAACAGGCCTCCGTTTGATAAATCCCTATTTATTTTTGATGAGATTATCACATATGTACCTCTGTCAACTCGACTGAATTGTACAACTGCCAGCAAAAATGAGTAAAAAGTAACAAACATAATTATTGTATATTTCACTAATTATATTTTTTACATTCATTGTCATGTCAGAACTGTGTTTGTCAGTTGTTGTTTTATTTCCCGAGGACGACCTTAACTGTCGATAGTACACAATTGATAGTACACAGCTTCTGAAAGAAAAAAAGTAACCTATCAATCAAAAGCAATCCTCAAACTGGATGGTGAAAACCTTTTTGGACATTTTTTAATTAATTTTAAGAATGCGTCATATAAAATGATGGTCTCTGTGAATATAAACCATGTTTTGTATTGGTAACATGTTTTCAGTCTGATGACGACCCATCTGTCAGTGTTTTAATCCACTGGATTTTCATGTTTTGTTTTGTTTTGTTTTCCTGGAGAAATTAGAAAGAGAGACTTGTTGGGTTCCCAAGGGACACAAGAAACCAAAGTGAGCCGTTGTTATTTTTTATAAATAATGCCAACACATGTTCAAGTCATAATACCTTTATTACTGACAGACTTTTAAACTGGTTGAAGGTCTCTTTCTTATTCAACTGCAGAAATGCATTCATCATATCAACCTTTATTTTTACAACTTGCGTAAATCAAAAATGACATATCCAATTGGGAATAAATTGAATTACCTCATCTCAAGGTACAAATCCAATTTGGAAGCCAAATAAAGAACCCAGTGGCGTAGTGCACGAAAAGCCAGCAACTTAAACTGTCAAATGATTCATTAATCAGTTGAGCTGGAGAAACAGGCCATTATTTTGCTCAATATTTGACTGTCATCCCAGTCACCATATTGTAATTTTCACACTTTTATCTTTCTGTGAAAAATGGAAAAGCCTAAGGGAGGGAGAGTAAGAGTGCAAGGAGGCAAAGGACATTTGCAATTAACATTCAGAGATGTTTTTTTTGTATGAGCTCGGGTATGGAGGATGAGGCCAAGAATTCATTATAACAGATATTATGATTCAAGCTCACGCTCACTGGGTGGTTACAGCTATGTGGAAAAGTCCCTGGGACAGAGGGGATGAAAAGGTAATGTCCCTAGGGAACAAGTGTGGGGATGAAAGGTGAGCAAACGCAGCCAGGCAGGCAGTATTGGGATCAAGCTCATCAGTGTGTTGGAGGAGACATACTAGTTTGAACTGGTTCTGCTCCAGATTGCTCTTCTTTTCTTTTCCCAGAATGCAAACCAGAACAAAGATACAATCAGATTGAATAATCAGTGTTGATGGATGACGCTAAACTATTATTGAAAGAAAATGTGATTTTAATGGCTAATGTTAGACAGCTTTTGACATACATTTTCTCCTCCTCCGCCTCCTCCTCCTCCTCCCCATTAGTGTGAACAAGGGAAAGAAAGTTTCGTAGCGCAATTATCACAGTTAGTTTTCCATACTATTCAGTATAAAATGTAATAAAATGATTTTCAATCATTGCTTTAAAAAATGAAACAATCGTTAATTCATAGACTGATTCCTCATGTCCCGCCAACTGTTTGATTACTTTTAAAGGTATTAAAAACTTTTTGCTTAGACATTTCTACCTGGGCATTGTCACATGGATGTTGATAGGCATGAATAAGATACATGCAGCTGTACATGTTATTGTCATTCTCCTTCCTGAGAAACTTGGAAATTGACATAAGATTTGCAATGAGTGTTCACAGCAACTGCTATGTGCACAGATTAATCAGTCACCTCCGACTGGGTGGGCCAAGCGATGTCGGAAATGACAAAGATGAGCAAAGGAAATGAGTGACGTATTGTAATTACAGTAGGACACAGTACAGCAGGAACTATTGTGAAAGGTCTCCCCACTGCTTAGTTCAAGAAAGGTGTATCTATCCTTAATAATGACTCTTCTGCAAAAAGGTGACATTAGATTGAATATTTTGAATTTGTGATGGTGACATTTTATTAACCATATAAATGGCGATTTAAAAAAAAGACTTAAGTTCTAGACTAAGTTCCAAACTTTTAATATTTTCTCAATTTTATTCTTACCTTTATGTCTCTGCAGAACAGTAATACATATACACATACCTAGGAAGTGAGTGAAATTACCTAGGAAACATTGAAATTGTTGTCTGCTTTAGGGGAAGTTTATACATCTGTTAACTTGTGGTTTTATTGAGAAAATGTTCGGATGTTACATGGGTGATCTGAAATTAATGAACCTGAAACAGCCTTCTTCTGGAGATCCCAGAAAAGAACAAGGAGATGATTTTTTTTCTTGCTATGGATTACACCAACTTAAGTAGAACACAAAATATCTAGTTTTATTTCAATGTCATTATCCTTTTTTTTCTGACTAACCTGAACAGTCCAAAAGCCAGATAGGATGGGTAGGGGGGAGGGGGGGGATTATTTATTTATTTATTTATTTTGGTTGTTGTTGTTGTCAGCTCTTCATGTGTATTTTACTGTAGACAAAATATTGCTGCAGCAGAAGTACAGAGCAATGGAATGCTGCTTTTTTTACAGTGTACAGCTCTACTAGATTAGCAGTATCTTTTTATAATCAAATTTATATTCTTATTCATCTTCTTGTTGTTATTATTATTGTTGTTTATTTTGAGTAAAATATTATTTATAACTGTGATTTTTCTGTTAATAAAAAGTATTTCAGCAAATTTACAAACAAAAAGGACTCGAGCACCAGCCACCTTTTTTTCCTTTACTGTGTGTGTGTGTGTGTGTGTGTGTGTGTAAATCAATATTTCTTAACATTTCTTAAAGGAACACATTTATGATTTGTTAACAAAATGGATCAATCTGATCCCTCACCACACCTGTGTTTCAGTTTTAGTCTTGCATCTATAGATTGATCATATCTATGCAGATATTCTACATCACCTGGCAAAAAATCACCAGTCGTAGAGGATGTTCATGCAGTCGTTAAGTTTTGTAGGAACAAAAGCTGACATGACACAACTCTAAAGTCATTTCAAACGGTAACTTTCTGGCTTTCAGAAACACTAAAAGAAATCAAGAAAAAAAATTAGTAGTCAGTTACAGTTACTCTTTTAGACCAAGCAGAGGGAAGAAATTATGGAATCACCTTGTAAATTTCCTCACATCCATCAGATTACATCTGTTTGTTAGTCTGCAGTTAAAAAGGAGTGATCGGACCTTGGAGAGCTGTTGATTGACACGAATCATGGTTCAAACATGAGAGAGGTCAATTGAAACAAAGGAGAGGATTATCAAACTCCTTAAAGAGGGTAAATTATCATTCAATGTTGCAAAAGATGTTGGTCCTTCACAGTCAACTGTGTCTGAAACCTGGACAAACAAACAACAAACAGCATAGGAAGGTTGTTAAAGGCAAGCATACTGGTAGACCAGGGAAGACATCAAAGAGTCAAGACGGAAAACTTAGGGCAGTATGTCTTGAAAACAGAAAATACACAGCAAAACAAATGAGGAACAAATGGGAGGAAAGTGGAGTTGATGTCTGTGACCCAACTGTGAGAAATCGCTGAAATAAAATGGGATTTACATACAGAAAAGCTAAACGAAAATCATCATCAACACCTAAACTGAAAAAACAAGGTTAGGAAAAGCAAAAAGCAATAAAAGGAAGGAAAAGCAATCATGGGGTGTGGATGACTGGATGAAAGTCATATTCAGTGATGAATCATGAATCTGCGTTGGGCAAGGTGATGATCCTGGAACTTGGTGCCGTTCCATGAGATTTATGAAGACTACTGCCTAAAAAAAACATGCAAATTTCCACAGTCATTGATGATATGGGGCTACATGTCAGGTAAAGGCACTGGGGAGATGGCTGTCATTTCATCTTCAATAAATGCACAGGTTTACATTGACATTTTAGACACTTTTCATATCCCATCAATTGAAAGGATGATGATGGGGATGGTGGAATCATTTTTAAAGATGAGAATGCATCTTGCCTCAGAGCAACCGCTGTGAAAACATTACATGAAGAAAGACACATAAGGTCAATGATATGGCCTGCAAATAGTCCGGATCTCAATCCAATCAAAAATCTGTGGTGGAAATAGAAAATGGTCTATGACAAGGCTCCAACCTGCAAAGCTGATCTGGCCTGTGTAGTTAGAGAAAGTTGGAGCCAAATTGATGAAGCCAAATTGAGGAGTACCGTTCCATATTATTTTGTCAAATTTGATAGAGCTTAGAGCTATAAGGGTTTTAAATGTACATAATCACAATAGGATCCTGTCCATCTCATTATTTGTCTTCTGTTTAGTTTTAAGCAGCACAACATGATGATAATCATCAGATCAAATCAGCAAAAAGTCTGAGTAATATAAAATCAGAGACACAGTGTTATTCCTGTGAACTGCATTATTATTAGGAAACCACCTCACAGGAAGGACACAGCTGGACTAAATCATGGCGAATCTCTTCAGGAAAGTCATTTCAAAACACTGTCCTTTGCAGAGTAATAGGAAAAACTATTACAAATGTATGTAATGCTTAAATACTAGAAAGCTATTTTAAAGTGGAATCTGTATGAGTCCTCCATTTCAAAGGGAAACTGTTTCAATAATTTCTTTCTTTGGGAAGAAATTCACTTTTGTATTGAAAGAACTGAGGATCCAAAAATGTACTATTTACGCAGTCAAAAAAAAACAATTAAGGTCAAAGAACATTATTGAGAGAGGCCAAATCCTGGTGTAAAATGTACAGTCTTCTTCACAGTTTCAGGCTTACACATAAGACATAACGTGAACGTAAACAAATATTTGGAACTGTCAAAACTGTGTTTATCTCCACTCACAGAGAAAGAGACTAATCTTTTAGTCATTTTAACCACATGAGTTTAGTGACTGCAAGATATATTATCACTACATCTGTTGAGTCCGAAAAAAAGATTTAATTGTTTTCATCATTTGTTGCACCAAAACAGTCTGTCAACATTGTTGCACTATGGGACAGTCCCATGGTCCTTTTCTTTATTGTTATTTTAATGGTGCATTTTTCTTTGATGAATAAAGTTTTTGATATAAAAACAAACTGCCTTGTGATCTTCTTAAATCTTAAAGGAATCAGTAGGGTCATTGATGTGTGCACGTATTCGGACTGACTGGGAGGTCACTGGCAGGTTCTGTATGGAGTGTATGGACTGTTCTTCCCACATGGGTTGCGTTTTTGGGAAATATATCATTTATGTAAAGAAATCCATGTTTTACATTTTCCTGTACATTTTAAGTTCAAGTTGGAGACTTTGGCTGTTTACTTTTCTGGTGTAAAACAAATGCATAATGATCCATATGCCTGTGGTTTAAAATCTGCATGTAATTCAGGTGTATCCCCCTTTTTACCCAGCAGTGAGCTACATCAGAGCTACCTCACCTCCAGTGACATAAACACAATTTAAATGCTGCTTGTTCGAGTCAACACCTTATTGGCATACTGGACCATCCAAATATCATAACATAAGTGGTGTCAAAGTCATAACAAGGACTTGCAGGTGGGCATGCGGGTTCAATCTCCGGACCGAGCACTAAGCTCTCACAGCAGCCCAGCACCAGAGAGAAGAACACAGTTGACATGAGGATTGCATGCTGGAAAGCTTGACTGATGTTCTTCCAGTGCAACATGCAGTACCATCCAGGCAACCAGAATATCATCGCAGACTGTCTGTGACGTGTAACCCTCACCAACTTCAATTCAGCCACAGGTCCTCAACAGGACATAGTCACTGAGAAAGCCGAGATCTCACGACTCCCAACTGCATAACAACTTGCTTATTTAAAAGCTTATGTGAGGTCTGTCCTGAACTTTTAGGTATACCTACGGTCACAAACCTGTCCTGTCATGACACTTCCTCTTTTATTGTCTCGTCTTATCACCCACTTCCCATATCTGTAGTGTGATTTCCAGCTTTCCCTGTGTCTCGCACTTCTCGATGTCACCAATCCCTGCTGTTTAAAGTCTGTGGCTGTTTCTCAGAATGCATACTTCTCTGTGTACTTACATTGTTGTGGACTTGAAAAATGGCATTATATTCAGAGCAAGTACTGTTAAAACTCAAAGTTCAGATCTCATGAACTACACCCCAGATATGTTCTTGCACCATTTTAACAAGGATGCATTGATGCATACTTGTGTGGGTTTTGGGGAGGTACGATACCGGAGTGCATTTTGCAGTAGCATTGGCAAAAGAGAGGACACATAATTTCAAATTTGTTACGGCCCCTTGACATTCAATAAAAAGGCTGGAGCTCAACTGGTGCCTAACCTTTTATTTAATCTTCTGGCACAGTGAAAGTAAAAACACATGAAAAGTTTAAATACAAAATTGCATGCACTAGAATGCACTGAACTGTACTGCATGTTCCATTCACACACAACTTCACCACATATAACAACATGAATGAATTAATCAATTTTTAAAGCGAGGATGTAATTCTAGTCAGTAAATCTAGTCAGAGCTATGACGATGACAATGACGTCACTAAGTATGTTCCTGTTACAAATTGCAGACCATCTTCCAGTCCTCGAAGGCGTACTTGGTACTGAGAAATGGCCCATGTCTACCCTGTGTTCCTTACCACTTCATTTTGTTCCCCAGTGTAAAGCTTGTCTGCTGTGTGAGACCTGCCTGTGTTTTTCCTCCTATCTCTCATGTTCCAAGATCTCATAGTGTTCCATCTTATGTATTTTTTTGTTTCTTTTTTGCCTGTTGTTTTTATACCTCTGGATTGCTGCCCCATATTTTGTCCATGCCTTTAGCCTGGTCCCTCTGTCCAGGTGGGACTGTCCACCTATGTACCAAAACTTGAATAAATGTGCCTGTAGGTCCATTACTTTTGTATGAATTCCTGATATAACACCAACAGCAGGATTCCTAAGTTCAGGGAATTGCTACTCATGTTCAGTGGGCCATCTCTGGTGGTTCTAAGGTGGTATGCCTGGCTCATGTAGGACACCAGGGTAGGGTTCACACCAGGCAATGAGTCAGGAAATTATACCAGTGGTGACACATGGATGATTTTGTCCATGCTGATCTGTCTTCATCCCATCAGGTGTGTGACAAGACAGCCAGAACTTTTTTGATGAGAAAATTCTGTCTTTGCAAAATGTTTATACTGTTATTTAAAGATACTTTTTATTTTGTCAATACTCGTATCCATATAAAGGGCTTCAAACTTGTTCTGGTCAGTTGTTGAATGCCACAATAACAATCCATTCAAATTAATATTGAACTGTGTCACTACTATCTTGATTAATTAGGTGTAACCATAAATGGGATTATTTTGAGAAAGCTGAAGTTGTTTTTCAAATGGATGTTTGATGCTTTTAAATTAATTGGTGTATTTCTAAATCATAACATATAACATAAATTCTACATTGCAGGGAATTCCACAGTTTGCAAAACACAGCCAGTATATAAAATTAAATATGCAAGCAATTATAAGTAGTTTATACTTAGGCAAGGCTAATTTGGAAGTTAAGTATCAAGTTCTTTCCACAAGTTATTTTTAGTGTGTTAAACTGAAGTGTAAGAGTACTTTACTCAGTAAACTTTTGTTAATACCTATTACCTATACCTATTTCATTTTACATAAGTCAAAAATTCACTCTCTACTGATTTTTTAAAATGCAATCAGTTTGCATCCTTTTTTAAAAGCAAGATCAACTACAGATTTTACAGTGTGGAAAGGTATAGTGGAAAATAGCATAAGGCACTCAAACCATTCCCCCACAATAAGGTGGTAGTCGATTCACACACAATGACAAATGAAGTTTTGTTCCAATAATAGTTTGTTAATGTATCTTTTGTATGTTTGAATTTCTGAAATTTAACTGATATTTGGCAATCTACTTTTTTGATTAAGGATTAGATACTGTATATTCTGTGATTTAAAAAAAGAACTGTACATATCCAATGACAGTGTGCATGTCACAGATCATACATGAGGCGTTATCACACAGGTCTATTTTTATTGCAAAGTCACCATGTGTTGGCAGTATATCTGTCTAACCCCTGTAACTCAGTCAGGATATCCAGTCTATGAGGATGTAGGTCATGCATTTGGACATACAGTTCAGTCTCGTTTTAAAGCTTACAGTATGTTCCTTCCCTGAAAATGCAAAAGTCATTCATTGTTAAGTGGCTCAGAGCAGATAGATTTAGATTAATACATTTGTTCATTTTTGAAATTGAAAAAAGGCATAATAATGTGTAAAACTAACTAGGCTGTTTACAGCAGTATCTCAGTCTGTCCCACAAACAACAATTCTGCAACTCAGTCAGAATATGCAGTGTGGTCATGCATTTGTACAGAATGAATGTTGCCATGTGGCCGACTTTTACCACACGTTCGTTGAGGCAGTGATACTGTCAAAGTTCAGGATCTCTGTCTTCCTGTCCTTTCACAGTGTTCTTACAAGTCCTGTGCTGTCACTGTACTAAAGACGATAGACTAACACGATAAACAACCATCAGTCTCTGGCCTGATGCCTCTGATTTACATTCCAGTTAAGTTACTCTAGAGGTGCTGTCAACTCGCCCATTAGTCAATTTTAGATTGAACTGACAAATTAAGTTGTCACTGTAAATGCTAATTTGTTTCATGTAATGGTGTCTGAGAATGGTAAAAGTGTTTTCTTTTTCTTTCTTTTTTAAACACAAGCCACTTTCACCCATTCAAGCACATACATGGCTACCCACAATTTGTAGCCACGCTGAAAGTGATGATTTCATTACTTGGATTTGATTTGTAAATGCACAGAGAAGGAGTGTAACATTTTTATGAGGAGCTAATGGAAAATAAACAGAGATATAAAGTGGGCTAGCAATGGATATAAGTTCATCAAATGGATATAAACAGGATTTTGGAGGGTTTTGGATGTTGCTCTGGATGTATTGTATTTAAAACACTATAAAACATTTGTTTAAAAGTGAGCTTTAAAATTCTGTGTTGGTCCGATGGATTATGAAACGCAGTGTCCCATAGTAGCACCAATATGCACTATATCTGTACAGTATGTTGAAGAGGCCCGGTTTTAAATGTCCTCCTGTGTCAGGCCCACAGAGATCCAATCATTCCATACATTGTGATCTTTCCAACAACACTCCATTGTTCCACAAAACAGAGGTGGTCAGTACCAGACCAGGCATCAAGAATATAAAGATCACCTGACTGCAAGATATAGGAAAAAGCAAAAAAGTGTGTGTGTGCATGCGTGCGTGCGTGCGTGCATGCGTGCGTGCGTGCATGTGTGCGTGTGAGAGAAAGAGAGAGAGGGAGAGAGAAGCGAGTGAGTGAGTGTTATATTTTTAGTAAGGACAGCCCTGTGCACATTTGACAGGGCCAAATAACTCTTGGCAAGGTAGTATATAAGGATATGCTGTGGCTGATCACCATTATATGCTATATTACCGCCACGTTTGCTGGAATCGGCAGAGAAAAAATACATAAACTTTCACAAAGAGACAATATTTGAATACATTTATACTTCAGTGGCTTCTCCACATTTTTTACAGGTTTATGGGAATTTGAAGAAGTTTGAAGATGTCGAGTGAGAAGAACCCAGAAGTCGTTGGCTGTGATGCCTCCATCATGAAAAACGTCTGGGAGATCAGAGAGAGGGAATATGAACAGAAGATGCACCTGGAACGGGAACGGATGGATAAGAGCGCTTTATCTGTGTAAGCTCTAGTATTCTGTTTATCTGTGTGTGCACAGGCTATCAACATGTTAAAATGTCAACTTAGGGTTTTTGTTCAAACTGTGCTGGGTTTTTTTTATTTTTAGATAGTTTTTGGGTGATGTGGTGATCACTTGCACATATCCTTTGATACATTTGATGTCAGCCCATAAAAATCACTGAATAATACCATGCAATCTCTACACAGATAAGCAGCATTCAGCAAAAGTTTCAGCAAAAATGCTTTTGGTTTAGACAACATTGACTTGAGCAGAGTGTATAAGATGGATGCTAGTAGAGGCACTTCAGTAGATAGACAACACAATAAACAATAACGAGATTAACAATAATAATAATAATAATAATAATAAATTAACCAGATTAATCTGCATTTGGATTTGTTGATTGTGCAGCAGTTGGAATAAATAATAGTGCAGTGACGTTCAGACCTTGGGTGTAACAGTCTGTCACTGAAACAGACTCATGCACGGGATAGGAGAGGTTGTCCATGATTGATTTGAGCTTGGTTATCATCCTCCTCTCATCCACCTCCTCTGTGGAATCCAGAAGACAGTCGTATTGACGAGTCTGTATCCTCTTCCTGCAGTGTTGCAGATGTGTAGCATTTTAGATGTGTGGGCCACAACTCAGCATACAGACAGGAAAGATATTGTAAACGTAAATTTATACAATAAGAAATAGTGTAGATGTTGGCAATAATTGAGCATCAGGCAACAGGCAAAGAGGAAGAAAATGCAAGTTTGGATGAATAGCAGAATCAGAATACTAGAGAATTAAGGAAGCAGATTGTAATTGGACACTACAGACCACTGTTTGACAAGGCAGAAAATAGCACAGGAGAGACGAATGACTGATGCTTTTGTTTCCTCTGATTGATATATATAAATGAAAGTGCCTGTAAGATCATTTTATTCTTATTTTAAGAATTAAAATCATGCCAGTCAAACTACAATTTCTCATTATGGCGAAACTTGATCCATCAGCATACTTCTATGCTAAGAATTCACCCCAACTCCAGAGGTAGCAGTGTGTGCTTACAAGGATTATATGTCATGACCCTTTGGGAAGCCTTGCCAGCAGTACAGATTTAATGAGAGGGGTAATGAAAGGTAATGAGAAACCATCAGACTTCCCTGTCAAAACCCATATGGTAAAGTCTTAACACATGACACATAAAGGTTTAACACATTACATCATCAACATTTCAAAATAAATTCCTTCAGATTGTTTCAAAGTTGACATTATCAGACCACATTTGATATGAGCAGTTCATGCTTTGCCATGCCAATTAAATGCTCTCGCTTTTGCTTGAGTAAAAATGTAAGTATCAACACATTTGAAAAACAGTCCCATTTCTTTGGATATAGAAATTTACAATATTCCAGCCACTTTTTACCCACTTTATGCACATCTGAGTCACGTTCGATCAGAACGCTGTTTCTCTAAATCTTTACTGATGTATCTGCATTTCTGTGGCAGTGCCATAATTACATGCATAAATATCATTGCCATCACATCTTGATGTGATATAGGTATGGAACTTTTACTGAATGAAGAGAGATCTGTTAATCTTACAGAGATGAGGTCACTATGACAGACAGTTTACCAGGACTTGTAACTTTTTGTTTTCTTTTATTTTCCACAGTATTAACCAGGACTGGGCAAATCGTGCCACTGCCAGACTAGGACACAAAGCAGTAGTGAAGAAAACTAAACCAGCACCTGACCAGACAAATGACAATATTTGGAAAAGCAAACCCCAGACTCCTGCATCTCCTCTACGTGGTACAGGTTCAAGTCCATTTGCTAAACAAGGCAACAAACGAGAAGCTGTCTCCAGTGCAGCCAAAAGCAAGGACACAAAGGCACATGACAAGAATTTCAACAAATTCATATTAATTTCTCAGACTCAGCCTTCCACAATGGTTTGGGGAAAATCATGGAAATACAACAAATCCTTGCCATTAGATGAGGGTGTCGATGATGCGTCACAATGGGGTGAGTGCTGGATGTTTGCTACCCACCAACCTAACACTGAGGCATGCAAACCTTGGCCTAATGGGCCAAACCTGATAGATCCACAAAGTCTTCTTCTCTGGAAGAAATGTTACTACCAGGTGTTGGAATCACAAGAGTTACACTCAGGTCCCTCCACCGATTTGTGGCAAATATCTTGGAAGAAATATTACACACAGTCTGGTTCTGAAAATGCAGACAATGTCCCAAAATTGGGATTCTTCACAAGCTTGGTGGAGGCTCAGCGCTATAATGAAGTATTATGCTCATCTGAGTGGAGTGACTCATGGAGGTCCACCAAGTCAGCTGGTCAGCAGGATAATGTCACTGCTCCAATTGACTGCCCACCAACTGAATGTATTACAAACAAGTATGATAAGGATATAGAGGTTAGCTCCAATTGGGAAGATTGTTGGCAACTTATTAACCACTATGGCTGCAATAAAGCCAAGCTGCCTCAGATGCACAAGTCTCATGCACCAGAGTGGGCTGATTCATGGAGAGCAGCCTTAGTTACCTCCAACAACAACAAAGATTCTGCATCCTCTCTGAAACACGGTCATAGTGATATCTATGACGATCACTGCCAACAGGAAAAGTCACATTTCCTCAAAGCTATTCTTATGCCACTTAAGAAGAAGTATAGAACTCTCTATTTCCAACTTTATGATGAGTTACAGGCCTGCTCTGAGTGGAGTGAATCATGGCAGGTGACAAAGAACAACTCTGAACAGTCTGAAGAAATGGAGAAAGTGCTGAGGTCCTACACATCATCGATAGGGGTTGCTCCAAAGGCACACCAGATGGAGAAGAAGGAAAACAGCCATTTTCCATCACCAGAAATAGTTAACCCATGCTATGAACAACTAAAACATAGTGTTATACATCAGTCAAGAAGGGAATTCACCCGCCCTCTGTCATTTTCTGTCAGAAAACTGGAAGCTGACTTATCTGTCTCAGAGTGGGGGCACTCCTGGAAGACACTGAAACACAGAATGAGGATGGAAGGGAGACGACTGAGACCAGAGTTTTCACACCATTTCAGAGAGTCTAAGAAAGAGAAAGACCCAATAACCTCTAACCCAGAATGGAAAAACTCATGGAAATTCACATGTCTGCCTCTGAAACATGAGCCTGAATTGTGGCAGCAGAACTGGAATGCCACAGATGTAACAGATCGTGTAACAGATCGTGCAAGGCATCAGCACCACTTTATGCCTGTCAAGCTCCCTGAGAATGGTCCAACCAGTGAGCAGAGTTGGGGAGAATCATGGAGGTTCCACGGATCTGGACAAATCTCAAAACCTGGCCAACATAGACAACAAATTTGGCATGAGGGTTCAAGTGAGCATTCATACTATCCCATCAACCATTCAGGTGCAAGGTCAACCACTGATTGGCAGGATGCCTGGATGGTCTCAGAAACTCAGTTCCACCATGACAAACCCTCTTTGATCCAGTGGAGCGAGTCCTGGAGATGGTCTGTTCTCAAAACAGATCACTGGATGGAGAAACTGCCCATCGATAATAGGGTGGAGAGCCAGCCTAGTAGAAATATTTCATGGCAGAAAGACAAAGCTATGATCAGACAAACCTTTGATAGACAGATGTCCAGGGAACAGTATTCTGAAAAAGAATGGAGTCAGTCATGGAAAGCTGGAACACAACTGAACTTTGATAGATCTTCAGGCTTAAATGGAAAAATCATGAAAAGTCCCCATCAGCAGCAAGATACAAGTGCCAATGACAACAAAGCTAAGTGGCTGCTATCATTCAGGCTTGCCAACCCCAAATATAATGTGAAGCAACCCTGGATGGAATCCCTACCTATCTATTGTCATTATACAGCCATGTGGTCAAAAGGAAAGAATATGCCAAACATAATGAAAATCAACACCAACTTTGGAAACAAACCCAAAATGTTCAAGACCTGGGAAAATTCCTGCTATTTCGTGCAGTGTGGCAGTGAAAAGATGAAAGGCAAAACCAAGCTTAACAAACTGACTGACCCCATGGAGGTTGTACCAAGAAAGACTAAATCAAGAAGGCATTTTTACCCTGATGCTGAAAAGGAAAAACAGTCACATAGGAAGTGGGCAGGGTGCCACTCACTGGCCAAAACCCAACCAAATGCTAGAAAAGGCCCTGTTATGAAGATCAAGCTAGAGGATGAAAACAAAAACAAGTTCTTTGAAGAGTGGGCACAATCTTGGAAGTTTTGGATAGGTTCTGGCAGCTTGAAAAAACAGGAGCACATCAAGTCTTTAGTAGGATGGGATATCTCATGGAAGTTCCTCCTGCCAAAGTACCAGGTGATGAGTGAACGCAAGACCAGATAAAGGACAAGACTCAATAATTATCTACTGGCTGACTGAGAGGCAGAAAGTTCAAGCACCACATTGTTAATGTGAAATCATCTGGTCTGATTCAGTCTGATTAATCTATTAATGTTGATTGTACAATCATGTACAATCAGTGTTACTTGAAATCAACAAATCTGTCTAGCAGACCCTTGTGATACCAATCAATAGTGTGAGAAAATAAATTATTTTCATCAAAATAGTTTTTGCGGTTATTTTCTTCTTTACAATTTTTTTCTTTACAATTCATATAAGCTTTTTTATTAGTGGGGCAGTGGTTAGTGCTGTTGCCTCACAGCATGAGTTTGTGTACTGGTCCCAGCCGTGTCTCTGCAGGGTTTGCACTGGGGTCCCAGACCTGACCACATGATTGGAATTTGGGGCTGACATAATTTTCAAAGATCAGAGTCAGGTAGAGAAGATCCTCATCGGTGATTTGTCTAGAATTGTAGATTAAAAACCACCACAATCATCTAATTCTTACATTTCTGATGGCATCTAAATGCACCTTGTGTGTCAGTGCAATCTTCTCTTTCAGGCTATAGGTTTTATTTACACTTTTGGACACTTTAGTGTAAATAAAGGGACCCCATTTATGTGGTTGGTTTCCGCTGTGTAGCTGACTGACTCCATTGCCAAAGTATTGGATTGTGACTCGATATTGCTCAAAATCGAATGACTTGGTTGTGATCATCACTGGTCTGCACATTCTCCCTGTGTGTGCCTATGTGTCAGTAGAAGTAACCACTGAAGTATTTTGCCAGTCCAAACACATTTCCAGAGCATCAAGTAATGTGTGTTTTGTTAATGATTGTACTACACGCATTTACTAATTTTTTGTTGTATTTTCATCCATTGTCTATTTCACGCATATGCACAGACTAGTCAGAATCTGTTCCCGACCTGAGGGCATGGCGTGAGCGCCAGTCTACAAGTACAGCGCTGTGAAGCTATGAAAGCTTTACAATGGCAGAGTCATTGGAGAACTTCTGCAGGTGGCAGATGGCAGAACTATGCATGAAGTCTGCAGTGTACAGGCTGAACATGAAAAGAGTCAAGACTGTTCCCTGAGGGGTCCTTCTGCTGCAAATCACCACGTTCCTCCCATTAATGCCCCGGTTCCACTACATGGTAGGTCGTCATAGCAACGCAAGCGTGACATCATCTTCAACGTGATACCGCTGACCGCCGGTCAAAAGAATGGCGAAGAAAGACAACAATACGCACACAATGGAGAAAATCAAGGGGATGATCATTTTGATCCTGAATATGTGGCCGTTTGCCACAGCAAGGAAAAAAGTGTTGTTCCAGAAGAGGCTGGAGGCAGCGAAACAAAATATTGCAGAAAAACAAAGGATAGTTTGGGAAATACTACAGAGATCAGACAATGAAATGAGTTGAGTTTCACAGTTATGCAAGGTATGTACTTTTCTGTATCCAGTCCAACTTCACTGTGGGAGACCTAGCATGTTTTTTCTTGTTTGTATGTTTTTTATAACTGGCATTGATGCACTGGTGTTTCTGATGACACCCAGCCCTGCTCAGCCCAAAACTGGTCTGTCAAAGCTAATTGTGGCAAATAAAAGTATAACTATAATTAGGCGCATGTGCGTAGGCATGTATGAGGTTATGTTATCTTTGACATGATTAATCAAATTGTATCATCAGCAAAATATCAGCAAATTACATGTCACATCATCAACAATGCTGTTTTTGCCTGCTTCGAAAAGTCACTTGAAAAATCGCTTGAAAAATCACTTTGAAAAATGCTTTGAGCACATGGCAGGCTTGCACTGCTTGCGCCACTCACACACGCACAATATATATACCACTCATAATACACACTAGGGCACAGGGGCGAGGATCCATTTGTTACAATTTTAATGGGACAATAGACCAACTCATCACATCCCTCTGACTTCCTCCAGATTCAACTGCACACTTGACACTAAGGGTTTAAGCTGCGTTCACACCGACAGGCAGCAGATGCGAAAAAGCAGCAAGTCTACATTCAAAACCAATGGAAATGGTGCGACTAAAGGCAAATGATGCGAATTGAGCATCTGGCGCATTGCTGATGTGACTCTAGCGTCTGGCGCTGCACAAATGACTCGAGTGAAGGCTCAGGTATACTTCCGCCAACACGTCGCGAGCATTGTAATGCGCATAGCTCACAGCCTCACTGCCTACGTAAAAGTCTGTACACGGGTTTGTCCTAGCCCTGGACACAAGATGAAAAGGAAGAAGCAAGAACATAAACACAGTCCACAGCTGTTGTAGTGTCCTCGCCATGTTAAAATAAGTGTGGCGCGCTACACTTATTTGCTGTCTTGGCTGTCTTGGATGATAACATGTAATGTCTTATTAATAGGTAAGATAAGATAAGTGCTTTATTCATCCCACACAGAAATTGTACAGAATTGCTTTGCAGAAACTGTTCTGCTCAGCAGCCAAAAAATTCATAAAGGAACATCACATCACAATAACTATTCACAATACACATAACAATACAGAAACATTTACAGAAAATATAATAAATATAAGGAACATGGAAAACTATTTGAAAACATTTCATTCATCTGATTTATAATTATTCAATGCTTCTCATTGGTTTCACTTCTATAAATGAATAAAATAAGTGCTCTCTTGAGGTATCTTGGTTTGCCATGATTACACTGAAAAAACATTTCCTTACCCGTCATGGGATGCATCATCAACATGACATGCAACACAGGATGAGATCGTTTCCTCATCTGCTTTGGAGATGTCCACTTCGCCAGAAGCAGAAGAAACTAAGGATCTTCCATCCCCTTTTGCCAACCTTCCTGCCATAACGTGTGACCATAGCTATGCCAACCCATTTTGTTGGTCTCATGGACAATGCCCTTATTTAAATCTCAGGTAATCAGATTTTGAAAAAGCAAACTGCGTCATTTGATTAGAGATAACACTTGCACACACTAAAAAGACAAAGGAGGGCTGATGATCTCCTTTGAGATATAGTTAAGGTGGTCAAATCAGCCGAACGTATTACTCACCCATCAGTGCCAGGGCAAGCTGTCAAAGTGGCCTTGATTGGTCAGTTTATCCAGGCTGAGATTAGCTCACAGGATATGTTTTTATGCTCAAGAAACACATTTCCAAGATATTTTATAGATACAGGTTGGAACTGACAAGCACCATTTTATATTAAAGTCACAAGTTGTGTCTTTCACAAACACACGCACAAGCATGCAAGTGCGCATGCATGCACATGCACAGACATACACACAAACACATATCAAGAATGTATAGCTTTGTAGACAGATGATGTCAGCCTGTCCTACACAACTTATCAGAAAATATCAGAATTTCATCTCAAAAACTTAATTTCTTACAGCATTTTGAATCTTGCTCTCATGCAAAACATTGGTGTCAATGCAAAAATAGCTTTTTTTAAAATAAGCTCAGCGAGGTAGAGGATGGCATTTGGTGTTGAAGGTTGTGGGAACTCTGCCCCAGCTCTTAAACAAGTTCCAGTTCCATGCCAGATATCCACTAATTGGAAACACAAGACAGTAGTCCTGATGGTGGTGCTACAGCAAGCCTCTAACTTTTGAAACTTTGAAAACCCATAGCAAATCAACTATATGTCCTACCCCTTCGGAACCTTCATTTTGCCTAAAATTGCCCAGCCCCAACCATTGCTATCCAGCACCTATAATACATAGTATTAGTATATTATATCTTTCATTATTATAATGCCATCACATTTTTAAAGTTAGTTATAGTTATATAAACCAGGGAGTGCTTGGCTGAAAAATATTCCACAAGGGGTGCATCACAAGAAAAAAAAAAGGTTGAGAACCACTGATTTAAAGCACTCGGTAGAAAGCTTCCATGTGTACAGCAGGTTTGCTGGGCAGATCTGCCACATTCAATATGGCGGATGCTTCAACGTAAAGCGGTTCGGGCCGTCCCCTTCTACGTATGGGGAGTTTAAGGGTTACTTCCTCTACTTCCCGGAATTGATCAGACTCTCGTTCAACAAGATGGCGACGCTGGCAGTGAGACGGCCGCCGGTCGGCGGTTTCAGTTTCGAGAACTGCAAGCGGTAAGCGCTCCGATCATCCGATCCATTCAAAGCTGTACGCTGAGATGAATCGGTCGATATGCTTGTTATGGAGGTGTTCGGTGTAGCCGCCGTGTTTCGGTCGCTGTTACCCAGAGGCGCTAACTCACGGTGGACGGCTCCATACAATGACTCAGGCTTTTCCTCACGCTAGCATTAACGGTCCTGTTCGCTGGTCGGCAACATGTCCACTCAATCCTTGTTTTTATACATGCACCTATGCAGTATGTATGTAGTATGTGAGTTTTTTCGGCGACAATCTCATGGACCGTAATCTCAGAAACGTATTATAGAGATATTCTGTGCCTGGGATGGTCAGTAGTCATGTACCCTCCTGCTAAGTGGGCACACTTAAATCTCTGAAGTCGCATTCAAGTCATTGGAATGCGTTTATCCGAACTCACCGACATATGGTGATTCTGCAACGACTTCCAGAAAATGTAACAGTAACCATAAATGCTGATTATTTCAGTAGTAGTTTGAATACAATCACACATGGACCAAAGTGGACTTCATTTCGTGGCGTCTCCCCACATCACTTCACTGGCTATTGTGGCAGTGTGTATTAACACCTGAAGGCTACTAACGATATATAACAAGTTTGATGTCCAGACCTCTAAATAACGGCAATTCATACAGGGGGTACAGTGGCAAGTTATTAACACAGAGGCGAGTTATTTCTCACAGTACGCGACTATTGCTGACATGCAGCTGATGGCATTTTTATGTCTTTAAACGGATGTAGAGGCTGTCCCACAGATGTGTTTATGTCACACTGAATTCATCATAGCATAAGAAAACACACCCACCTGCTCACTGTGTGTCACTGAGGTCTGGATTCTTGGATTGACAATGAGGCACACATCCACACTAATCAAGGCATCCCTTGATGTCATTGCCCTTCAACCAACTTAAGCGACTAATGTAGTTGAATAGATATAGTATCGAGTTACTCATTTCTCGCCGACTTCTTTTTTTCTGTTTTCAGAAATGCATGTTTGGAAGGTGAAGCGAACAAAGTGGGATGCAGCTTGCCGGCTGCTCGGAAAACAGGAACCACCATTTGTGGTATTGTGTTCAAGGTGGGTGACAGGAACAAGGCCGACAAAGCACAGTAATACGTTTGGATGGTGTCGTTGTCAAACAGGATAAACCATTTACTATTAAGTCTCATCAGGCTGGTTTATCATTAGAATACGTATTGTTTTGAGAATGAGGCATCAACAGTCATGTTTTTGTGTTCCTCTGAAGGATGGTGTTATCCTCGGAGCTGACACCAGGGCCACCGAGGGAATGGTGGTTGCAGACAAGAACTGCTCCAAGATCCACTACATCTCCTCTAACATTTAGTAAGTGACAGGGCTCCTACCTGTACAAGTTGGATTTACCTCCAAGTCACCGTTTGACTGAGGTTGTTCGGTATGATGGTACAAAAAAGAGACCACATTGATCAGCTGGTTGCAAGGAGTGTCATATTGGTATGTTTTGGTTTTAAACCAAACAAGGACAAAACTACAAACACTAAAACAGTGAGCTGTTCTCTGACTGTCAGTGAGTGCATCCAGATTTAGCTGATTAGTCTGGCCCACTAAAACAAGTCAGGGCTCTTATGTGATCCCTCTATAAAATGATTTGCCCAACCCTGCTGTAACTAACACACCGCTATGTGATTG
The DNA here is from genome assembly GCA_029224185.1 of Karalla daura. Lineage (NCBI taxonomy): Eukaryota > Metazoa > Chordata > Actinopteri > Chaetodontiformes > Leiognathidae > Karalla > Karalla daura. Next base: position 3,337,677 of record CM055201.1, read on the forward strand.
TCCTGTCGTCCAGCTGTTGTGGAGCGGGAACAGCTGCAGACACAGAGATGACCACTCAGATCATCTCCTCCAACCTGGAGCTGCATTCCCTCTCCACTGGCAGGTTGCCCCGTGTGGCCACTGCCAACCGCATGCTCAAACAAATGCTCTTCAGGTACGTTCCTCGCGCTGATCAAACTTAGCATGGCCCTCAAAAGCCATTCCGCCAAGTGGTGTTCTCTGTGTGAGCGCGTGCTTAGCCGCGCTGCTGCGTCTCTGTGCAGGTACCAGGGCTACATCGGGGCTGCTCTGGTCCTCGGTGGCATGGACTGTAATGGCCCCCACCTTTACAGCATCTACCCTCACGGCTCCACTGACAAGCTGCCCTACGTCACCATGGGTACGTCCCAAAGATAACACTGCACCCTTTCTGCCGCATTTCTCATCCTGCACGTCTTTGGATTTGGTGGATGCAGGTTGTCAATGCAAATGCTTTTGTTTTCTTAAAGGCTCCGGGTCCCTGGCTGCCATGGCAGTGTTTGAGGACCGCTACAAGCCTGACATGCAGGTTAGCACGTCGCCCCCATGCAATTCACAGTGGCACAGAATCTTGACAGACGATCCCGTGACTCCCTACGGTAGTAGCTGCTTTTCATTCAAGCCTTAATGTGGTTTCTGTGAAGGAGGAAGAGGCCAAGCAGCTGGTCCGGGATGCCATCGCTGCAGGGATCTTCAATGACCTGGGCTCTGGCAGCAACATCGACTTGTGTGTTATCACCAAGGGCAAGGTGGACTACATCCGGCCCCACGATGAGGCCAATAAGAAGGGCGTCAGGTGAGCAAAGCCACACGTCTTTTCTGCCTTTTGTTCGCATGTCAGATCGCTCATCCACATGAATCACGGGGCTCTGTAGGCTAAAGTGGTCAACTTTCATCATGACATTTACTTGGGATTGGTCCTAAAATTGCCTCTTTCATTGTATGTTAGCAACGGACCCTTTGTTTTGTCGCGATTATTTTCATAGTTAATTGATTGGCTAAATGGTATGTAAAATGTTGGGAACGCGTTGATAACTGTGACTGTGTCTAGACCCATTGCGTAGCCACATAGCATGCTATAAGAGTCCAGGCCTGGCCATTTAACCACTGACTCGCATCACTTCGGACGCTGGGTGACTTGTTGTCATGTCGCCTGTCCTGCTAGAAAATTGAATGAGAGTGAACCTTTGCAGCTGTGAGTACAGATGGAGAGTGCCGTGGTAGAGTGCAGTCCTAACAACCGCCGCCTTCTAACACACCGATATGAAGTGACCACTAACCAATATTTAACTTCGTTAGCTTTAACTCTGACTTTGCATCGCTAACATGTCCGGCTGTTAGGTGCTTCTCTACAGCGAATGCTGTGTTGGTGGAGATGAAAGTTCTCTCGGGGCTAATTTACATCTGCTGCTGTTGAAACTGTTCTGCATTTGGACAATTTTCAAGAGCGCAGTGTCTGCCACAGTCGCACATCTGGAGGTAGTGTTTTAATACCAGGTGTAAGTGAAGTGGCAGGTGTGTGTAGACGCATCGAACAAGTCGAACTAACACTTGTTTAGTAAATCATCTCAGCCTTGCCGTGTTCTTCAACTCACTGCTTCCTGTCTCGTTTTCTCCCCATGTAGGACTGGTGACTACAAGTACAAAAGGGGAACGACCAGTGTGCTGAGCAAGGTGGTGACACCCCTGGTCCTGGATGTGGTGGAGGAGTCGGTACAGACCATGGACACCTCCTAAAATGCTGTGTCTGGATGTGTCAGCTCCCTTTATACTCAGCCACTTAAACACATTACATGTTTTGTTGTCGTTTTTTTTCCTCCATGACTTACAATAAAAGAATCTGGGTCACATTGAGACTTATCCTGAAATGATTTGCCTGTTATGTTGTAGCACCAAAAATGTTGTAAAAGGTCCGCCCGCTTTGACTTAACTTTTTCACCAAGAAATGAATTGTTTTTGTATCGGGGCTGCAACCATTTAGCTTGTTTCGATTAAAGAATTCAAATCAGAATTATGATTTCGTTGTAATTGTCATGTAATATGTAAGCCATTTAAGTATTTTTATTCTAACCTACATTAGCGTTCATTTTGTATTATTTTGGCCTCATAAATCATTGTTTCTTTTCCATACATAACAGGTACGAACTCAGATCTCAATTGTAGGTAGCATGGCTCACACTGTGGGACGGTGATGGCTCATCTTTACCATTAAGGCAAGCAATACAACCTGGGCTTAACAGCCATGGATGCGAGACATGTTTGTAGTAGAATCATAGTGTCATATTATCAATCATCCGTACTGGCAGTGGTCATGAGCATAAAATGTTACACTGCTCCTCTTGGGGGCACTGCATCTCTTCCTCAGAGGCTCGTTGCCTTTTAAAGTTGCTCCACTGTGATACCAGGCTGTCCAGGCCACGAGAAAGCGGAAGGGATTCAGCCCGTCCCTCCTCGATTACAACATGTCATTGTAGCGTAAGTACTGAAGAAGTGCACGACAGAAATTCCACAAAACCTCCTTTAATGACAACTGGAACAATACAGTGGGACAATACTAAATAGGAGTAAATGAGTACTGTCTCTCCTTTTCATCTGAAAGCGGCTCCAAAAAAAGGAGGCCAGGCCGCGGCGGAGGAGCAGAGCAGCGTGGCTTTCAGTGACACGGAGCAGTAATGAACACCCCCATCCCCAGGTTTACAATAGATCATTTTCATTAGATTAGAATACACGTTTTCAGCAACAGATGGATATGGGGTAATGTGCAGTTCTGTTTAGCAGGTACTATGCAGTGGATATGATCCTCAAAGACACGAGTGCTATCAAAGTAACTCCGAGCACTTGTGCCATCTTGAAGCACGTCTACGGTTTCACAGTGACAGTGGTCTACGTATTTGCACATATGAACATGAACAGGATGATGAACTGCATTCTGGTTGTGAAGGACATAAACGTGCAATCATAACATCCGCGTAGTATTTATTACAACCATTTCTGTGTGCCTTGATTCTGACCTGCATGGAAGATACTGACTGTATGACATGAGACCACATCAAATACTGTCCGTAGCTCTGCTATGGGCGCTGCGCTGAAATGCCTAACACCTATTTGTGATAGAAATACAGTTAGGGTTAAGCTAGAAAAGTGAGAGATAGATGTACAGATGTACAGGAATAATCTTATCTCTTTGGAGCCATCTCAAGTGTATGGTGACAAGTAGAAAAAAAAGAAGAAACCATCATGTGTCCATCAGCACACATTTGAATATACCATTCCCACCATGTTTTCTTTTCCTCTTTGGCTAGCTATGGAGATGAATCCAAATACATGTAATATTGAGAATGAGCCTGGAACAGTCATCGGTACATAGATGAGTCATCCTTCTCTTCCTCTGCTTTACTATTCTCTACTTCTGCTCTACCCAGGAGTATTTCAAGTATGTGAAAATGTGAAAATCTGCCTTTAGTGTCAAGTGTAAAATGTTCAAGGCAGGCAAGGCAATTACCTCAAGAGAGGCAGCTGTTTCCATTGATTCCAAATCAAATGAGCAAAAATAAACGACATCATTAAAAACATTTCTTAATTGAACTTGTACATGGACAGTATATTACCTACAGTAAACCGATACATGTATATAGCATCAAGCAAACTGAGAAAACGTTAGTTTAGTTATGTCTCCCATCCCAACATACAGGCACTGTGCAATTCTTGCAGCACTGAACCAAGGAGCAGCTTCAATATTGACTTTGAAGCTGAAGGATGTTTGTATAGTACACTTTTACCTGAGTAAGCCAAGATAAGAAGAGACAGTCAGAGACAGAGAGCAAGCACATCGTCTAAGTGTCACATCCAAAAGCAGATGGTATTCAGGAAATAAGTCACATGTTTGTGAATATATCTTTTTTATATCCAGGCACGTATTCCCTGTGCAATAACTGTAAGGACTATTTTATTTTGGGTGAGACAAACAAATCAAAGCCACAACATGTCTCTTGTAGATAACTAGATGATCACATTGTCAAGTACATACTGCATTTGTGTGCTCTTTCGCCGAGATTTGACAGCAAATGCAATACTACATGTTGCATCCCACGAGTTTTTATGGCATAAATCAATCAAATCAGAAACATGGGCTCACCAGGCCTATGTGTTTGTAATACATGGGGGGAAAAGTGCTGCTGGGCTCTGATACACCTGCCATCCCTGCAGTCTATATCAGCACAATGGACCCTACTGGAAACGCTACAAATTCCTGGTTTAGTAACTGCAAGCATTTGCTTTTGAAGTCAGATCCTCTACAATACACTAAAATTGACGAGAAAAATGCTTTAGAGTGTAGGTTATAATATCGATTGTCAATACATACGCATTCACATTGCCCAGCTCTCCTGCACACAATTACCGGATATGAACAGTATGAACTTGGAATGCAACCTATGGAGCTATACACAAAGAAAGGCAGAAGAACTGCCAAGCATGGTGAGACACGGGTCTCTATGCTGAGATGAAGAAATCGATAAATGCAATGGCCTCTCTCTTGAACACATGTGGTTTCATCAGCTCCGGTCTCAACAAAAAGGCTACACCACTAAAACACTTGTGCACATCCTCCGTGAAAGAAAAGAAGTGGGTGTCGGGATGCCAGAACATGACGCTGCACTGGCACAAGTCTTTTCATGGTTTCCCGGTGTCAAGATGCAAGGAAGGCTGACACTGTTCTGCAACACCAGGCAGTGCTTCCTACCACTGGTTGCGAGATCCTTGGACTCAGCACAGAGGGGCCTTCGAACGCGATCAAAGCTCAGGTGCTGGATGTCCACATGTGCATCTGCTTGGCAATCTGCAGCACAAAGACAATGTCCGGCCGTTGGTCCGGGTCCGGGCTGATGCACATGCTGACCAGATCCCGCAGCTGCCAAAGAAGAGGCCATCATTTGATTAGCGAGACAAATCTTTACAGAGTCTCCAGATCCAAAACAATGTCAAATCCCCCCAACTGACAAAAGTCCAGCTCCAAAATCCAGTTAATGCCTACAGTACACAATAGAGAACAACAAAAAGGCCAACTTTACAACAGGTAATTTAGATGGATGGATGGATGGATATACTTTATTAATCCCGAATTGGGAAATTTCGGTGTAGCGGCAGCATTACACAGACACATAACATCACATACAGAAAAAAGAACAACCGAGACATGTTCAATAGCAATAGAAATAAATGGTTTTGGTATCTGCATCTACTGTCCAAAAAAAACAACGGTGGCGGAGAGCAAACATCAGCCTCACTACCTCCAATTTTGTTGAGTGTGTGCGAAATGATGTTTAAATAAGCAACAGGCTCGAGTCAGGCCACCTCGGCTCCACTCAGACTGATCCCCTTCACCCATTTCCTGAGTGACTCACCATACTGGAGTCATCCTCTGCCAGCACAGCAGAATCCACCGTCCCTATAACCAAGTTTATGAACACCCCATCAGCGGTCCATTGCTTTATACATACTAAATCTAGTCTGGCTTCTCCACCTTGTCCGTCTGCTGGTTCCGTCCGTTTAAAAGTGGCTAATTCTCATCGCTTGCATTTAAAGAAATAATTACAACAGAAAAAACAAAATGCAACTGCACCTTGGTATCGGTATATACTGTTTACTTTGTAAATGTTGCCACAAGTGGGCAAGCACAAACACTGAGCTGAACAAACTTCAAAAGCCTTTTCAGGAAATCCGTCACCTTTTTAAGGGCAGCTCTTCAATTGCATGTTTCATGGAAATCACACAGTTCTAAATTTATCAGCCAATAGACAAATTTCTTTATGGTGATGGGCATATCGGAGAGCATGTCAATCTCCGAGATGAGCGTCTGCTCGAGGAGCCTTCGTGTAATCAGGTTTTATTGGGAGCCAAGAAAGAGCCTTGCACGCACAAGCTGTGGTACAATGTTATATATCCGTCGCCAAAAACACCTTAGGGAAACATTGTCCTCTAGCATCCTCTGTCGATCCATGTTTAGGCGGCTCCTCACCATTTCCCTTTGCTGTCCTGTTATGGAAAGCTCCAAGTAATATATACAATCGCTGAAGTTTGCGTGTTCGTTTTTAATACTGAGTTCAAAGGATTTGCTAGATGTCTGGTGCTAAATCACTATAAAAACTTGAATTGCCCTCTTTGGCATAGAAAACAGACATTGTTGTTGAATTAACAATTCAGTGTTCATTTCGTTTCCCCGTAACTGAGAATGTGTTGTACTCTGTCAGTAGATGCAGATGCAGTTGTGGATTGGTGATGTTTTGCTCAAGGGAAAAAAATCTTACATAGGTGTACAGCTCCACACGATTAACACACTGGTTAAAAAGCAGATCCCAATCTGGCTTCCATGGCTTCAGATATACATGGAGACAGTCCTGGTCAGAGTAACATATGATCCGCTTGCTGTGGCTGATCAGGGCTTTCCATCGGCACTCCTACTCCTCAACCTCACAACTCAACCAGAGGATCGACCTGCACCACCTGCAACACCTTTGTGCCCTGTCCAGACCTATACTCAAATGTTGCAGATGGGGCCGAGTATGTGGCCCAGGGGGGTGCTGAATCGCAGCCCCACAAAGTCACCTGCGGGCTTCCTCAGAGGTCAGTCCTTGAACCGACCCTTTTCGTCATCTTCATGCTTCCCCCCGTGCCACATCATCAGCAGATGTGGGATTTCATTCCATTGCAGATGACACTCAGCTTTGGTCACATCACTCCCCTGTCCTCCTTTGTCAGAGATCTGGGGGTAAAACTGGACCCTGTCATTTGACACCCCCATTAAACACCTCTCCTCACCTGCACCCAAAATAACTGGCCAAACTTCACCTCTCCCTCTCACTCCTTGACACTAAGCGCTAAACCGAACCTTTGCTTCCTCCGGGCTGGAGAACTGCAATGCACTACTCGTCAGAGTAATACTGCCAGTGTCCTAATGAGGGTGCAAAGGTATGATCAAAAATATGTCGGATTAGTGCATCGCCCTTATGAACACTGTAGGACTGCGGGTAGGTGTGCTCCGAGCCCCTCCTTTTTTTCCACAGTAATGGACAGATGACGTTAGACTAATGAGGTGAGACCTGTAGTGAAAGCTGGGGGCAATGAGAGGAAATTCTAGAGAGACAGAAATATGCCCTGGCAAGGCCAGGACTGTAGGTTAGCTGCAGCGAGACAGAATACATGTGCATGAGTGAAAGGACAGTGAGATTACAGGGGGCAAAAAGTGCAATAGGAGAATATCAGCAAGAATGAGAGGAATGTAGTACGGACAGTGGCGAGACCAGCGGTGTTTAAAGGCAATGGCCCTGGAGAAACGCAGAAGGCAGAGCTGGTGGTGGCAGAGACTAAAATGCAGAGGTTCTCTTTAGGAGTGACAAGGATGGATGGGATCAGGAACAAGTACATCAGACAAGATGAAGTCTAGAGGACGGACTGAGGTTGTTCAGACATGTGCGGAGAAGCAATGAATGCAATTTTATGCAATTTATGAATGTAGCGTGAGAGAGAAAGAAAAGTGGAGTTGAACAACCGGAGGAGTATATTCCCGAGACCAATGTGAATCAATGTGGGGTTTCACATCACACGGTGGCAGTACCTTCTCAGAGTGATGGTCAGGCGGGAGGGGAGGGTAGTCGCATTGCTCGATCTTTTGGCAGAGGGAGAGCAGGTTCATTTTGTCCCCGTAAAATGGACTCTGCAGGGCCGCCATCTGGGGACAAAGAACGATCGTCCACGCCAGGACAAATTGTGAAAGGAGACATGGACAACTGCGATTGTGAGTGCAGACCGGGAACATGAGAAACAAACATCATTTTCGCCAATACCCATCCATCGTCTTTCGCGCGCGATACCAGCTGGGGTCCCAGGGTCTTCTAGTACCCATCTCCAACTCACACAGGGCGAAGGCAGGGAACACACCCTGGACTGGTCATCGTGGGCCACACACACCATTCACCCTCTCACCCACGCCTACAGACAATTTAGAGTCTCCAACTGACCTCGATGCGGTTTTTGGACTGTGGCATTTCCTCCCAAAGTCCAACCCGGAACCCAGAGAATACCCATGCACGCAGGGAGAACAATCTCCACAGAGAAATGGCCAGGAGCAGCCAGGAGTGGGGTGCTATGAATCGCACGTTGTCAATGAAGGTCAAGAGTGTATCGGAGGTTTACCTCATACAGAAGGCAGCCCAGGGACCAAATATCGGACTTGAAATTGTATCCGTTTTCGTGGATCCTCTCAGGCGACATGTAGTAAGGTGTCCCCACTAAGAACAGAGTGACAGAAAGACAACCGATTGCTTTTCGATTGACCGAATAGCACGAATGAATAACATGAATGCGAAACAGCCTTTACCCAAGGAGTGCGCTGCAGTGGTCTTAGAGCTGAAGAAACGTCCCAGTCCCAGGTCACCCAGCTTCACCTCACCTGTGGCCGTGATGAACACGTTGGCTGGCTTGATATCTGGTTAAAAAAAGAAAAAAAGGGAAAAAAGCGTGATCGACGAAACATTCACACCATTTGTCACTGTCTGCCAACCTTAAAATGTTGGCAGACCAGCCATCGCTTTCACAAATGAGGTAATGTTTTCACTGGTGTCAGACTTCAGGTTTTTTTTGTCAGCTAGTAGGAATCAAAGAAGACGGGGGAAGACGAGTGATACTCTTCACTCGTGCGGAGAAGCCATGAGGTCGTTTTCTTTCCTAAGCTGACCAAAGTGAACAGGAGTCTTTAATTTTTCCCACATTTCCGAGGACATTTGGACCTTGTCACTTTCAGAATCAGTTTCTGCCAATCACATAATATATGTTCTGTATCGCATCATATCTAAACACATAAACGGTGGGGTACCGGAACAAAACTTAAATTCTTTGCTGATGATTCGGCTTAGTGCAAATGCACAGGCAGCAACATCCGTAATCGACAAAAAAACAATAAAGTTTTAAAATGTTGCCTAACTCTACAGCCATATCTATTCATCTGTACATATCTATCCATCCATGCGTAGACCCATACAGGCATATCGCTCTTTCTTCCATAACAAATTAAGAGGCTGAGGAAGGAAGTGATAATGCAAGACAGATAAGGGGAGAAGACGATCTTCATCGAGTGCAGCAGGGGAAGGATGCAGAGATTAAAGGCAGTCAGAGGGCGATGTTATCGGTGTGTAGTAGTTATTTACCACGGTGCATTACTCTACGTGAATGCATGTGCTCCAGGGCGCTGCAGAGCTGCACAAAATATTTCCATATAGTCCTCTCTGGAATGAGCCGTCTCTTCTTTTTGAAATACTAAATGACAGAACGAATGATTATTAGTCCATGTGCCATGCTCATCATTTGAAGTTGGTCAGTGACTATAAAGCCCCTTTCACACATAGTAGCCAGATAATGATCTATCAAAAGCCCCTCGAGCCTATCCGGGTCTGTGAGTGATTTTAGCCATTCACACATGCCCACCTACTCCTGCAAATTGCCGGATAGCACCTGTTCACACATGCACTGCCAACACCAGGAATACCAGGACCGTCCAGCAGATGGCAGGAAATAAGGGCCTGACGGTGTACACTATAAAGCACGGGTCCTCAAACCATTCCGCAAAGGGCCGAGTGGCTGCAGGCGTTTGCTCCAACCAAATCAAGAGCACACAGTTTGACCGATCAACTGTCTGAAGGTTGAGATCAGTTCATTGAAAGGCTCAAGTCAGGTGTGTGTCGGGGGCAGCCACTCGGCCCCTTTGTGGAATAGCAGAGAGGAGCTCCGGGATCTCATCATTGGTCCAGTTAGCGAACAGTATTTGAGCCTTGTTCTTCCTAACTGTGTTGTAAAAGTGGCACAACGCATAAATAGGACCAGAGTGGAGACGAAATATGTCCCAAGCTCTGTGGTTGGCTCGTAGCCACTACGTGAATACATAATGAGTCCCTGGTATTCAGGGACCTATAGCCTAATCTTTACACAGCATGCACACAGTAATCAACTTGTGTGAACAGGTTTTTTTCAGACCCAACATCTGTTAATCGTCAAATCTCTTAATCACTGCTGGGGCACTTTTGCATATGTAGTCTGTGCCCTGGAATCGTAATCAGGGATAACCCCGGGAAGTATCAGAGGACTTTTCCTGACCTTTATCATTTGGGACAGATCTCCTGCATCTGCCAGCTCCAGGACAATGTTGAGCTCATTATCCTCAATGAAGGAATCTAGATATTTGATTACATTTGGGTGATTCAGTTGCTGCAGTGGGGAAAAAGGAGAATAACAGTTGTTTCAGAACAATTCACACAAATACAGCAGCTCCAAAAATGAAGGGTTTTCGATTGAGTTAGGATTAGGTCAGAGTAAGACAGCGGTGGTTGATCGAGTTTACCTTCAGTAGGTCTATTTCTTTTATACAGTCCTGACGTGCCTTGGCATCCATCATCTCAAAGATCTGCAATTGAGTGTAATATTTAATTCAATGAATTAATAACGTATCGGCATCTGCACCTGCACATGTCAGCTATAACAAGTGATCTAACAAATGTCGCAGTGGGCAGTAAAGACTGTGGCTGACCCCTCTCACCCTGGACACAGCCTGTTGGAGATCAGCCCCTCTGACAGAGGGCTGCAGCCAATCAGGACCAAAATCATATTCCACAAAAGTGACATCCTCCCCACAGTTGCTGGACCGCACAGGGCCCATCCCCTACTCTGCGCCACCCATCCAAACACACTGTCACCTCCATACAAACACATATACTGCCTCCCCATCCATCATCCTCTCTGGATGGCTCCTGAGTAATGTACCTGGACTTTCTTAAGCGCAACCAGTTGTCCGTCCAGCAGGCAGGTAGCTTTGTAGACCTCACTGAACTGACCCCGACCAATCTTCTTCTCAATCCGGAAGTTTGTCAGAGTGCAGCAGTACATACAGCTCGGTATGTTTCTCTGTAAAGGAATTCGCACATGAGAGGTTTTTCATTTAGAGGAGATATGGATGCTTACTAGAAGAATCTGGTAAGCATAAGAAAATATGATATACACTACTTGTTTAAACATTTGGCTCTTTCAACAGTACAAATACTTCAAAACCTGCCTAAAAACATGCTGGTCAAGCCTCCTACCTGATCCCCTTGACCAGGAGTCTTGTAAAGATTGTTATGGTTGTCTAAGATGGGCTGGTTGTTGTTCTGAGCCTCCATGGTGACATCACACCTAGTCACCTCTGCAACAAAGAATACCAACCATCCATTCAATATCTCATTTGCTTTACAGGTGTTGCAAGGTGTGACGGAGAACAAAAAATGTTTAGTTTTATGAGTTTTCAAGCATCTTTTGCCCCTCTAAAATGCAAAGAAACAAACAAAGAAAGAAAGCAAAGCAGAGCAAATTACACAGATATAGGTATACACAGCCAACCTGATTGCCATTATCACATAAGATTGTGTTGTGTTTTGGTTGGGAGGCCAGCAACACGACAAATATGCACCCAATCCATTATCTCCAGTGATCTCTCACACCCTGCACAGGTTCTTTTTTCGTACAGTATTCACTGGCTCCCACCTTAAAAATCATTAACTAGTGAAGACTAGAGGAGCAAGAAATGATTGGGGAAAGTATTTTCTGGTAAATTAAGCGACAAACATGTGTTTGAATATCATATGCATTTCAAACACTTCAACGGGTATGAAAATGGTGAATATTGCTTCAGTTAATTTAACTGACTGCCACCGCTTAAGTGAAAGCAGCTGCTGCATCGCTATCTCTTCATGCATCAGAGCACTCATTCATCCTTTTGGAAAAGGTTCACATTGTAGGAGATATCAAAGTAGGCCAGGAGGTTCAAAAGCACGGCAGCCCTCGATGCTGTGCTGTGGAATGTTGCAGACACACAGTCACAGCTCAAATGAGCCTCAGGTCTGAACACACACTTGTTTTTCACTTTATCTAGATGTGTCATTGTCAACGTGAATGATTATGATTACTCATTGCATGAATAATGATTGTTTCTAATAACATTAGTGCTAAATGTCTCTGGTGGGCCATGTTGAAACTTGTCCTCTGCACTAAAACATTGCAAGAATTATTCTTCAACACCCACCATGTGTGATGAGTAAGTACTTTGCTGTGCATGTGCTAACCTGCACACACCATAACTGACTAAGCCCTACTAACCATTAAAATGTTAGTCATGTCAAGTGGGCCTCAAGGTATGACTTGGGTTACACTGCATACAGCACATGTAAGACTGCTCTTAATTGTGGTCATGCTGTTTATACTCGGAGCTAAGACATCGAACGCAAACCTGCCTGGCTGTAAAGCAGATATACAGTATGGTGTCAGTCCCTGTGAACCTCCAGTTGTATGGTCTCCCACTAAAACACTCAGATATAAAATGGTTCCATGGAAAGGCTGTTGAGACTACCCAAAGGGAAACAGCCCTCCTCAGAACAAGTGCTTCTTTATCAAGTGATGATTCAGAGCTCTCAGGCTTCCCGTGTCAGCCAGAAAATAGTGAAATGTAGTTTAGAAAACACTGCCTGATAGAGCAAAACGCAGGCTCCACTGATAGTTCTGAGGCTTCTGTTCTTTACATATTTGACGTACAGGTTGGCCACAATGGGAGATAGCAGGGGGCCCATGGCACAACCTAATTTTGCCTGTAGAAAGACAGTTGTGGTATAGGGTGAAACTCTGTGCCGTGATTTACAACCCTAGAGTCAACAGTTTCTCCAGACGTGTGCGAATACTCATCTCCGGCTAAAATCAAGGTTTCAGTCAGCGAAACATCCACACGTCCAGCCTTTAACTATTAATGGTTAGATCCAGTTTGAATAGCATTTCGTGAAAAGCACAGAAGGCATGACTTCCATCTTTTTGGATCGTAAACAGGCCTCCAAGTCCTCCCCATCACAGCTCACACGTGACTAATTTTAGACAGATATTTGACCTTAGGTGCCCAGGCATACTCAAAACGAGCAGCTACAACGCAGCAACACCTCCCCCTTTACATGCATGCATTAGTACCCCCCCACCACACACACACACACACACGAAATCCTGCATTCAAACTTAACGTGAATGTGCAACTCAGCTCAATAACAAATACAAACTTCACCACTTCAAAATACAAAAAAACGCAACGTCACTAAGGAAAGTAAAATGCGACCGAGGTCCATCGCATTGCAATTAAAAGTTTCATGTTGGCAAGAAGATACCCCCATCAGCTTGATAAATTGGCATCAACTTGCATTGGTTTCCTGTTGCGAGAAAGTAACCACCAGAGGAAATCGCCTTGCCAAAGGTATGATGGCTCTGATAGGAGCGCAATCTTTTGTGCCTGCAACGACAACAGAGCCGACTTGACTCTGAACTCACGTGAATCAAAATGTCGAGCAAGAAGCCGCACTGTTACGTTGTTAAACTTGTATGCAAGGAATGGGACCGCAGAACAACACTTGGTTCACTTTTGAAGCAGGAATGAGACGAGGAAATATCATTTCCATATGGGGGGCTCAGAGCAGGAGGCTAGCGACGACTTGACGACGTCGACTGGGCGCTGGGTTCGTTTCGACAGCCCTGAACCCCGGGTAAACAGAGAGACGGACGCTGCTCGGGCGGCCCTTTAATGTCATGAAAGCACCCGAATGGACATCGGTGGATAAACACTTCCAGCCGTGACGCTACGCGCTGTTTGGACGCCTCCTCGGCCAGGCCGTGAACAATTACTCAAGTGAGATAGAAGCTCGACATGTCTTACCTGATGTGGAGTCCCGTGTCAGAGCTCAAGGCAGTTTACAACAACTACACACATCGGCGTGTGATGTTGTGCAAGGCGCACTGCGACAGACAGACCGACGGAGACAGATCCCTGCACACTACATATTACACACCACACAACACTACACTACACTACACACACCCTCTCTCTCTCTCTCTCTCTCTCTCTCTCTCTCTCTCTCTCTATCTCTCTCTCTCCCCCCTGGCTGTCCTTGTTTGTTTGTACCCCTGCTGCCACGCAGGCTGCTCCACAGACTGTTCTCTAACCCCCGCAGGCAGCAGAGGTGTTGTTACAGGGTCGGTGTGCAGGAAAGTAGGTCAAGCGGTCAAGCATCACAGCTCCCCGCTTCTTACTCAGCGTCCATGTCTTTGAGACGGGGCAATTACTTGTGTGTAAATAGTTGCCAATTCACACACACGTGACAGACCACCGAAAAGCATAATACACCAGATATGCTCTCACCAGGGGTTTCTCTTGCTCTTTGCAAACATCATATGCAAGCAGTGCCCTATTACTTTCTCAAGTCAGGAAGTCTATTAGAGATTAAATTGCCCTTATGTGTGAATGAAGGCGTGAATTACAGTAAAGAGAATTGTGTGCGTGCGTGCGTGTGTGCGCGCGCGCCCTGCGATGGAATAGCGATATATCCAGGGTGTGTTCCCCGCCTTCGGCCAATGTGCACTGGTTATAGACTGGTCAAATGAGCAGCCGTCTCTCGTTGTTCCGCGGTCATGCCAGTCGCTCCTATATTTTCACTGCGCCCGTTTTACAGACTTTATGGCAAATGCACAGCAAGGTTTGGCTCAGTCTGCGACGGTATCAAGCCCCAACCCTCTGTGACGTCACCCACTGGTTCGTGAGGGACGCTGAATGAAGCCAGGAGTTTGAGTTGCAGGGGGCTGCCGGTCCTCGTAATGGAGCCAGCAGAAACCATAGGGTGGGGTTGGGGATGAGTGACGGACACACATTTTCACCTCACCTCACACCCACTGATCCACACGATCCATACTGGATATCGGAGTTCCCTGGTCAGCCTGGTGACATATTCACTCCAGCGTGTCCTGGGTCTTCCTCTGGCTCTCATCCCGGTGGGACATGCTTGGAACACCTCCCTTGGGAGGCGTCCAGGAGGCATCCGATACCCGAGCCACCTCAGCTGGCTCCCCTCGATGTGGAGGAGCAGCGGCTCTACTCTCAGCTCCTCCCGGGTGACAGAGCTCCTCACCCTATCTCTAAAGGAGCGCCCCGCCACCCTGCGGAGAAAACTCATTGAGGCCACTTGTATCTGGGATCTCGTTCTTTCGGTCATGACCCAAGGTTAATGACCATAGGTGAGTGTAGGAACGTAGATCGATCGGTAAATCGAGAGCTTCGCCTCTCGGCTCAGCTCTTGCTTCACCACTATGGGCCGATACAGCGACCACATTACTGCAGCCGCTGCACCGATCCACCTGTCAATCTCGCGCTCCATCTTTCCCTTACTCGTGAACAAGACCCAGAGATACTTAAACTCCTCCACCTGAGGCAGGGTAGAGAACCTTGGCCTCAGACTTGGAGGTGCTGATTCTCATCCCAGCTGCTTCACACGCGGCTACAAACCACCCCAGTGCATGCTGGAGGTCCTGGCTCGAGGGAGCCAATAAGACAACATCATCTGCAAAGAGCAGAGATGAAATCCCATGACTCCCGACCTGGTCCCCCTCTGGCCCCCTGCTGACTTACTGCCGGCAATGCAAACCAAGCTCCTGCACCGGTCATACAGTGATAACATGGCCCTCAATAAAGGGCCCTCGACTCCATACTCCCGGAGTACTCCCCACTGAATGCCATGAGGGACACGGTTGAAAGCTTTCTCCAAGTCCACAAAACACATGTGGACTGGTTGGGCAAACTCCCATGAACCCTCGAGCACCCTGTGGAGGGTATAGAGCTGGTCCAGTGTTCCACGGCTGAGATGGAAACCGCATTGTTCCTCCTGGATCCAAGGTTCGACTATTGGCCGAACTCTCCTCTCTAGTACCCTGGAATAGACTTTCCCCGGGAGGCTGATGAGTGTGATCCCCGATAGTTGGAACACACCCTCCGGTCCCTCTTTTTAAAGAGAGGGACCGGAGAGATACTCAAGCATATCTCATTGACCCCCAGAGCCTTGCCACTGGGCAGCTTCCGAACTACCTAAGTGACTTCGGCTTGGGTGATGAATGAGTCAACCTCTAGGTCCTCGGCCTCTGCTCCCTCTAAGGAAGGCATGTCAGTGGGATTGAGGAGATCCTCGAAGTGTTCCTTCCATCGCTTGACAATGTCCTCAGCCGAGGTCAGCAGCTCCCCACTTCCAGAGTAAACAGTGTTGGTGAAGCACTGCTTCCCCCTCCTGAGGTGCCGGACGGTTTGCCAAAATTTATTCAGGGCCAACCTATAGTCCTTCATTTCCTCCCCAAACCTTTCCCAGACCCGAGTTTTTGCGTTCCCAGCAGACCCTCACAATGCGCTTGGGTCTGCCAAGTCTGTCCAGCTTCCTCTCCTGCCAGCGGATTCAACTCACCATCAGGTGGTGATCGGTTGACAGTTCAGTAAGATCAAGAAAGTAAAAAGAGAGGCTTCATCATCAGGCACGGAGTGAAAATCTACCGTGCATTTGCCCGGTGGGCTGACATGCTATTTGGGCAGACAAATCCCAATTTTTATTATTTTAATATTGGTCTGACCAGTCAATCACACCAAGAGCGATTCTAGGATCAGTGGTGCTGAACACCCAGAGGGCTGCCAGCCAGGCAAGTTGAGTTACACTTTCACACTCAAATTTTAGGGGTGCTGGGATTCAATTTAGGGGTGCTTCAACATCCCCCAAAATGGGCTCAAATGAGGAATGGCAGCCCCCTGCAACGCACTCTCCTGGCTTCATAAAACGTTCTTTGGAAACCAATGGGTGATGTCACAGAGGGTTGGGGCCATAGAGTGTATATAAAAGATGGTCCGCTAGATCCGCCAGGCCTGGCTCCAAAAACACTTTCTCCAATACACAACCAGTCAAAAAACACCATTTTCAATCATGAAATACTCATTCAATAATTTTTTTTCATAACTCACACCAGCTTCAACAGCTAAAGTCTCATGTACCAGTGTGTAATATGGTGGTCACTTTGCAAATAATTCCATGATTAATAAGATATCAGTTTCAAGAAATGAATAAATATGGGCGCGTCCATTTGGCTGACAGGGGAGCCTCACAGAGGAGAGAGCGTCAGTCACATTAATTGGACGAATAGACTGTGTTTACCTCATTCATATGGCCATGTTATTCTCCAATATCCAGTATGGATCCTATGGGCCCCCCCCCTGGGCCAGGGGGTGGTGCTCTGTATTGTGGGTGCAGGACGGGCTTAAATAGGTGCTGAGTTTATTAGTCTGCAGGTGTGCTGGTGACAGGGAAAGCACACATTTTTTGACCATTGCTGTCCTTTGATCCTTTTTTTGTGCTGTGGCAAATTTGATGAAGCCTTATTTTGAGAAACATGCAAGTGGTAAAATGACTGTAAAATTGTTTGGCTGAGGTTAAGAGCACAATATAGGAAACAAATGTTTGAATGATTGCAAGGATGCTCAGGTGTTTGATTCATTCAATGGACCCAGAGGACAACGCATCAGCTACTTCAAGTACCTGTGCAACAGCCTCTCAGTTCAATGAATTCTTTACTGAGGTGAATTTTCTTGCATCAAGCAAATAAACAGTTCTGCTCTACCAGGGAAGCCGAAGACATAGTGCCTTAACCATGGTGTCAACCTGGGGCCTGTTGCACAAAAGTAGGATTAAGACATCCAGGGTAAGCCACTGAGCCAGGCTCAATGAATCCAAAACAAGAGAGTTCAGGCTTAATTTGTTGCACAAAGACCAAGCCAGGATGAGCAGACATGGATTAATCGAGCCAGGTGAGACCAATCCTGGATAAGTTCTAACTTACCGTTCCCTCAGACACCCCGCCAATCGTTCATAGATTCACTGATTCACCATGGCCAGTAGCACTGTGTACTTTTCCCAGCGTAGGCAGAAATCCTCATGGAGGCGTACGAGGAGGTGAAAGCTATAATTGAAAAGAAAGGAAACACTGCCACAGTGATGAAACAAAGAGAAAAAGCGTGGCAGGGTATTGCTGGACCGCCCCAATGTGTAAGTAGTGCACAATTACATGCTCTGCACGCTCTGCTGAAACATCACAAGAACAATCGAAATATTTCATTCATTTCTCCAAAAACGCAGTTGTACTCTGATAATGAGTCTGTTGAGTTTTTAACAAAAATGAACTGCAGATATCAGTGAAATTGTGTAAATGGAAATCCATCAGAATGTATGCCTCTTAGATGATAGATGATGAGCTAATAATACTAATAATGACTCATTTATATAGCACCTTTCAAAGGACCTAAAGTCGCTTTCTCATTTTTGCATGAGAAAACATCACACATAGTGTGGCTACATCGCACACACAGTCTACGTGTGTGATATAACATGACTGGGCCAAAACGGACATGGTATATGAGATGGATATGGATTGTCATTACTTTGTGTTACAGGTTTCCCCATTGTCATTGGTGCACTGGACTGCACATACCGGGATAAAATCCCCCTCAGGAGCCCATGAGGTGGATTTTGTGAATAGGAAATCCTCTCACACCCATAATGTTGAGGTGAACATAACTTTTTGATATTGTCAGTTGATGAGCACTGTGCTGTACATTGCTTGTGATGTGTAATGATTGGTCTAATAGTCCTCATCTTGTGATTACAGATGGGTCTGATGAGCAAAGTTATGGCAAAGTGGCCCTGGCTCAGCACATGACTCCAGAGTTGTTTTGACTTCTGAAATCTATCAACACCTATCACAACAACTCCAAAAAATGCTCCATAGCCCTAATTTCACAACCCATATTATGTGTCTACTATGTGTGTCATAGTCCTGTCTGTTTCTGTCACTGTGGTGAGGTTTATCTTATGTTGGGGTTTGTCTTGTCATTTTCCTGTTTTATTTTGAAAGCTTGACTGTCCTTGTGTCTGCTCACTTGCCCTTCCCTTATGTCACACCTGAGTCTCGTTCTCGTCCTAATCACTGGTGCTTAAAGTCTGTATCTGCCTTTTGTCTTGCACCAGTGCATTTGATTAGTTTGCTTGTGTCCTAGCTCTCTCTTGTGCTCTTTGTTCTTCCCAGTGCTTCTTGTTCTTCTTTGTGTTTTCTTGTACATAGTCTGTTTAATGTTTATTCAAGTTCCTAGTGTTAAGTGCTCCTTTGTGGTCCTTTTTCCTCGTGTTCTCCCTCCGGTAAGCTCACATCCTCATTTAGTTTCTTTAATAAATTCCCCTATAACTCATATTATTTGTGTTTTGAGTCGTGCGTTTGGGTCCTCATTTTAACTTTAAAAACATGATCTTAGTCCGATCATGACAATGTGCCTTAAGCCAAGAGCTGCTGAGGAAAATTTTGTTGTGCCTTTGATAATGACAATAAAGATTCTTGATTTTAACAACTCTTCTCTAAAACAACAATATTATGACTTTATTTACCGAAATATCTAAAGTCTTGGCCCTTATATTTATATATTTATATATAGGGACTAAGGGAAACTATACATTATCAAATGATTTCAAAATCATCTAAAATCATTTATCCAAAATGATTGAAATTATTGATCACATGTTTAAATAATGACAGTGGGTCTAGTTATATGTAATAACAATGTGTAGTGGGCAGTGGAATAACTTCTGGTTTTCATTTGTGGTGACTGCTGACTGAGATAAGGGATGAGATTTCATAGATCATGGAACTTAGCCTGGTCCACAGAATAAATCTTCATAGTAACTTACACCATAACCTATCCTACTGCCCCCTCTCCGGCTTTTGTGCAACTGGATGACAGATAACTTGAGCCAGGATAACCAAGATATCCTGGCTTAATCCCATATCCTAGTTTTGTGCAATGGGCCCCAGGTTGCAACACGTCACTGTCATCTTCCACCAACCATGCCCTCAAAACATGTCTTTCCTTTGGGAGGGAGAAAGGAGAAAAACAGACATGCACACCCAGAAGCAGACCCATAGTCATGGCCAGTGACTGGAGAATAAGCATGGATCAGGACCTGATTCAGTGCTGGCTTTGAAGCATTCTCAGAACTCCAAAACCAATTGTTTCTTTTCAAAATATTGGCTTAACTGGACCAGAAAAGTCCAAAATCCCTACAATCCAGCTAACAAGTAGTCAAAACTGACCCAAAGTTATGCCATAATCATGCCAAATGCATTTAATTTGCCAAATGTCAACATGAATGTGTTGGTAATGAATATTATTGCTGTTAATGTTCTAGTATAGGTTCATAATCTTATATTGTATTAATATTTTATTATAGTGAGCATCTATGTATTTGAAAAAATACAATAGGTAAATTAAATGCATTTAACAATGTTTTTATTTCATTTTTCTGACCAGCTCTTGATGTGCAGGTGGCATAAGTAATCGTTTCTTCCTTTGGTCTTCTTTGTCCCTAGCCCAGTAATTGAAGTATTTGATGGCTTGTGTTATCTCTGTATCTGTGGTGGTAGTTACATTTCACAGCATCTAAATGTGATCGCACACACATAAAGACAAAACGCACAGAATTACTAAATCTACTGTTGCTTTATGAAAGGCCTTATTATAGCGATAAAACATACCGACCATTCTTTATAGGAGTTACTCAAAGCCCACCTCTCTGTGGAGTTCGTCACCTCAAACGCCTGGCAAAGGGATGATCCAACGATCGTTACATGCTAGGCTAGTACTTTCCTTTTTGGTGCCTATCCTCCTCATTTTCACAAATGGCCAGGTATCTACATGCACTCAGAGACAGACAAACATACAATAAATACAGTAGAAGACAAAGAAGTTGGCATGTACATTTTTGAAAAGTAACTATGGCATGCTTATTGCCATAGGCAATTTTCATAGGCGCAAACAGCCTACAATTTAACAAAAATGACAATAACTACATTGAAGATTATGTGCAATAAATTGGAGAAAAGTGAAAAATTCTCATCTGGACAGAAATTCTCAGTGTCAGAGACATCATTTACATATTGTTTTACTAGTTGAATGCTCGGCCACTTCATGTTTATATTATTACTATGCATTCGCACTTAAATACAAAAAAAGCTAAATGATTGTATTGTACAACCATATAATTTGAACTTCGCTATGTATCTTCGTACAACTTCAGAAAAATAACGGTAAACTCTCGAATTTATCATCGAAAGTGGTGCATTATGGAAACTGTAGTTTCAAGCTCTGGAGAGTCCCTATTACAGTGACACGTGCTGTGTGACGTAGAAATACAAGTCCCAGAATTCCGCGCGAGGCGGGACGTGACCTGCGCGTGCTGGACCGAGCATGGCGAGTATGTTGCTCTGTTTGACAGCTTAGCATCCGAAAAACACCTCTGGGCTGACGCGTCTGCGCACTGTAGGCCGCGGCTGACAGCAACCGAGTGCTGAGGAACAAGGATGGGGTCCCGAATCAAGTAAGATCGTTTATCCACTGCGCTTCTTGGCGACTGTGAACATCCTGCTGCCGTGTTAGCTTTGTTACTGGGCATCTCTGGGGGATGACAGCACAGTGCAAGGCCAGGACTTGTTGCGACACAGGCGAAAAAAAACAAGCCCAAACGCCGCTGCTCTGGCACAGAATAAAAGGCGTTTAAATTGTGTTTGTAATGTGTACGATCACATCACAAACACCGTTCACAGGCTGATAGGACACCAAGCTTACAGGGAACAAGTTGACACAAGCATCGAGTGAGGAGCGTGTTTGTGTATCTGCAGCTAATGTAAACATGGTCAGTGTCAGATTTTTTTTCCTAAACCGGATGTTAGTTTTCAGGACAGGGGGAACGGTTGGGCAAGGTTTTTCCTGCCTGCACTGTTTTACCCTCCAACGTCAAAGTACGGCTGAGAGGCTATGAATATTAGGTCAGGAGGTCTTTGGTGAGCTAGAATTTGTAATTCGTTGTCTTGATGTGTTTGTTGATACAAACCTAATGAACACCTTTAAACAACTATTTTTTGTGTTTCGATTATCACCAAAATCCTTAACAAGAAAGCTCTGAAATATGGAACAACATAATATGTCTTCTTTACGTGTTCTGCATTTTCTGACTGTCAGTGAATGTGTGTGGTACAGGCAGGTATGTGGTTGGATGAGAAAGTGAGGGGTCCGCTATGTCCATGTGTGTAAATGAGGAGCTGAGAAAAAGTGAAAGCTGTCACATCAATTTCTTGTTTTGGCGTAGTTGTGGCTGATGATTCATGTACAAAGCAAAAGGTTTTTTGGATCTACTGTGTCAGCAGCATGCACATTTAGTGACTTTTGTTATCACATTGTTGTTTTAAGATGTTACACACTGCAGTCAAAGGTTGTGTTTCCATTGCCATAGAAATGTGCAAAACCTTAATATTGCTGTATAAGACTAGCTATGGAAACACCTGAATATTGAAAAACCTCTAAAATATCGGAAAAACAACATGTGCTTGCTTTTCAAACATGGAAAATTAAAATGTAATCGAAACACATTATTACATGTCATAGGTCAGATGTAGGGGGTCACATGATTCGGTTCTTCATGGTATAGAGCAATACTGAACATTGTTCGAATATAATTAAAATTTCTAATAAAATCATGGAAACTCAAAGTGTTTTGGAAGTCCAATATTCTCAAAGTGGGGTCTTGCAGGACAAGATTTTCTGAAAATTATGGGAAGTCACTAGCATGGATTTTATATGAGTTATGGCTCAAACACTAAACACTTCAATGGAAACACCTACGAGTCACTATGGATGACTTGCACAATGCCCCTATGTAGTGTGACATACTTCTGCTTTACAAAGTAACGGCTTGTTTTTATGCCTGGCTGTCATTTTCAAGGTTGCTGCATTTAGAGTACTACACTTAACTTGTTCCTTTTTATTCCAGGCAACCTGTAGCTAGTGATCTTCCGACCTACTAACTTTGAAAGTGCAATGGAACAGCAGTCAAACCCGTAACTTCCCATTTGTAGACTCATACCAGATTGATGCACTCCCAGTTATGACTTGTAATGTCACACAACTCTCTAAACATAACGCTCTAGCGTTACCTAGTTTTCAAAGCATTAATCAATACAAAAACTGTAGCGACCGTGCAGTAATCTTCCTGTGCTAATGTTTAAAGGAGACATAATATGCTCATTTCACCTTCTGTGACATGGTTCCTTGATATCTAAAAGTAAGGTTAGTTACATGCTTTTGTCAGAAAAACCAAAAGATTGAGCACAGCTGCGTTCTCTAAACGCATAACTTTAGCGCCTGTCCCTTTAAATGCTATTATTAACCCGTCTGGACAGGCAGGTTCACTACTCAAGCCACACTTTTCCTCTGCATCAACAAAAACATATGCATATGTATGACATTGCAATGCAAACAAATTCATTTGTTCACTGTGCAAAATTCAGTCAGAAAAAAAGCATATAGTGGCATTTGAACATATAGTGGAACCGCTCTCCCAGTCATGAGATGCCCTCTCTACCAACTGCGCTATGTAATATCCTGTTGCGACAACAAGGCTGTTGTATCCATGTGAAGTAAAGACAAGGTAATGGTGGCTCAGCATTGCAGTTGGTCTGTCCTGATAGGACGGTTCAACCTGACATCAGGTTTTGCACAGAGATCTTGTTACCTCACGTTCAGGGAGACCAAAGAGCATGTGAAATCTTGTGTGTGTGTGTTACGACTGGACCCGTATAGCTCATGTTACGCAACTTTGCAGACATTCACCGTGGACGTATCACATAAAATTGTATGGAAGCTCTTAAATATGGAACAACATAATATGTCTCCTCTGCATTTTCTGACAGTGAATGTGTATGGTACAGGTAGGTATGTGGTTGGATGAGAAATTGGGTTGTCATGTGTATGTGTGAAATTGAGGAACTGAGAAAAAGTGACAGTCTTCAGACCAATTTCTTTTTTTGGCATGGTTATGGCTGACATTTCATGTAATAAAGCAAAAGGGTTTTTGGATCAACTGTGTAATCAACAGGAGGAAAAAGAAACATAATTTTGTTTGCCATGTTTGATTAGATCTTTCTACCGCTGTTCCTTGCATTTAGACAGTTTGGTGCAACTCGTCGAGAATGCTACCAAGTCCGAAGTCGTGACATACGCTTCAGAAAAAACAGTTAATGCAGCAATCTTATGACCGGAAGTGAACAAGCCATTACTTTATAAAGCTGGAGTACATCGCATTGTGCTAGTGGTCCATTGTATTTAAGAGGTATTGCTTTTATTTTGTCTAAAAATGTATTGGAAAGCTGGAGACATGTTTTGGGGCAAAAGCGTTGTGTCCTCATGCATGACAAACCAGGTAATCTAGGGGTCATTCCACGCCAAATCTCCCTCGTCCCCACTCGACCATCTCAGATTTTCCAGAAAAAATTCCAGGAGGTTGACACACTTCCCAATATGAAAAGTCCCAAATTTCAGCTCCCAACTCCTTATAGTTTTGTAAAAAAAACCAAACAAACAAACAAAAAAAAAAAAAACATTTTGTCAACTACCTCTGTCTGGACGGGGGTAGTATTCTGAGGAGTCACTTTCAGATTGCTATATCTACAAAACTATTTAATGTAGGTCCTTCAAAACTTAGGGTTAGAATTTGGCAAAAGTACTTTTAAAAAATGGACTTTAACACATGTGCTTTTGGTTTATCACAGATTTCTAGGGGCTTCAATTAACTTGAAAATTCTACTTTTCAAAATATTTGACGGACTGTGGAAACTGCAATTTCAAATATGGAGGTTTGATGTTATATACATACACCTTCCCACACTTGTGTACTTTGTATTTTAAAACTGGCCCTTTGTTATGAATGGACTAGATGATATTAAGTTGTAAAAATGGAAAAAAACTGTGGTACCATCTTTGCTATGCTATACCAAAAAATTACAGTTGACTCATGAGGTGAGGTTGAAAGCCTGCTCTGACAGCATGGGAAAAACAGGCAGTTAATAATAACCTTGCTTTCTGGATTCCCAGTCACACCATCTTAGCCAAACCATCAGCAAACGGGTGGGACATATGTCCATTCTTCCTCAGCTCTGTGATGATGGTCTCATTGACTCCCTGGTAAAGGTGGGAGATGGCACTGCGGGCTCTGCTGAAGCTTAGCTGGATCAACCATCCCGCTCGCCTCTCCCTCCCTGCCTGTAGCTCCTTTCATCCCCGCTGCAATCGACAGCTCCACTCCTAGCCACACTCCCTGGATTCTGGTCATCAGCCTCCCCGTCCTGCCAGTCTCCCACTGATTTACTCCATTGCATGAACAGGGCTCAGCACTCTGGGGGATGCACCACCTCCGCCTTCAATGCCCACTCCTAGTGGACTAAAGTGCCTCACTATCAACCAAGAAAGTGTGCTCATTTTAGGCGCCAGCATCGCCAGCTCTCCATTTCTTGTCTCCGGCAGGTAGTTGGGGAGGCACACTAAACAGGCTGCCCGGTATAGTCCTGGCAGCAACTCCCCCGTGCTTGCTTTCTGTGGTCCTATGTGGTGATCAGCAGATGTAGAACTTTCTGTCACCAAGGTGCACTGGTTCAGGATATCAATAGCGTCATCCCTCAGTGACCATAAGCTGCAGCAGTCGGAGATGCTTATAGGTGACTGCATCTCCCTTCTGAGCACAATCTCGGTCTTGAAACACCCTTGCTTCACTGATGTAAAGTTTGGCTGCGTCAGACAACTCTATTACTGGCTCCAAAGATACTGTCACAGCAGGGAGATCTTCACCTCTTTCCTCAATAGAATGGACCTTTTCTAATCAGAGCTTCACCACTCAAATCTCAGCAAAGATTTTTCAGTAATCTCATCAATATCACTCCAGTGAATAGCTTGCCCAGACAGTGAAGTACATCAGTAAATAAAAGTAGCTCCCGAGCCCAACACACACATACATGTGTCAGAGCAGAATATGATTTATCAATAACATGGACACGTGTGTATTTCTCTCACACAGACATTTTAACACACGCACCTCAGAAAGTGGCAGCTGCCACTGCCTGATAAGATATCAAATTTTCATTATTAATTTTAGTTTGAATAGTTTGTACAATAACAATAACGGTGTGTTTGGCAAGAAATCTTTTTGTCTTATTTCTTATTTCTTGTTGTGGGAGCAAAGAAGAGAGATGCCAGTTGCGGGCGGGCATCACATATAGGTCAGGTTTTGCACTAATCTAGCGGAGATCTCATTACCTTGTGTTCAAGGAGTATATGGAATATGGGACTGCATAATGTGCCTCTTCCAATAACAAAATTGCCGCTATGAGACAAGGCATCAGTGCCCCAAGATCAAATAATAAATCTGTCCTTTCCTTCAGACACTCGACTTGTCATGGCACACTTTGATGGTTTAGAGCTGACAGAACTTGAAAATTTTGTTGCTCAGGTCCTCCACCTGCTCCCTAAATCCCCCTCCAACTAGGTTTTCCAGCACAGCCCCACGAGCTAATGATGGCTAATGCCACAGCGGACATTTTGCTCAGCCATTGTACAATGCACATGCATCTGGTGGCCATCAGGGGTTATACGTACACTCAAAAAATCATCATTCTTGTATTTCCTTAACTGGATGCCGCTTTCGACACAGTTGATAAAGAAATCCTACTGGAGCGGCTCAAAGAATTACTTGGCTTGTTTGGACCAGTTCTAAATTAGTTCAAAACTGACTAACAAGGCAGGCAGTATTTTGTATCTATTGGGAATTTTGCATCTCACAAAAGGACATGACATGTGGGGTCTCCCAAGAGTCAATTCTTGGCCCATTGTTATTCAGTCTCTACATGCTTGTACTTTCTCAGGTCATACAGAAACATAATAGAAGTTACCATAACTATGCAGATGTTTCACACCTTTCCATTTCACTACATCCTGATGACCTATCTCACATGCAGTCCCTCATTTAATGCGTCATTAGCGTAAACCAATGCATGACATAACTTTTTACAACTTACAACAAAGAACAGAAATAGAAAAATTCTTGATGCACAGGCTCACAGATGGTAAAATAGCATCACATCTCAAATCTCCATCCCTGGACAGCAAAACTAAAACAAGATAGATGGGTGTAATTATTGACAACAATCTTAATTTCAAAAGTCATGTAAACCACATCACAAGGTCAGCATTTTTCTATCTGAAAAATATTTCCAAATCAAGGAACTTTGTGTCAGTTTCAGAGAAATTAATCCATGCATTCATCACAAGAAGATTAGATTATTGTAATGTTTTTTTCACTGGACTCCCAAAATCAAGCATGTACCATTTAGAGTTAATTGAAAATGCAGTGGTACATATTCTCATTGCCACAAAGAACTCTCAACACATCACACCAGTTGTTGTTCAGCACTGGTTACACCAGTAGGGGCTCCTCACCCAGGGCAAGCAGGTGAGCACAAATGGAACAGTTTATAGACATGAAGGTTTTCTCTGCATCCTGCATCTCTGCATCTACATCCCCACCTGTGCTGGGTCGGTGCCCTTTCCAAGCTCTAACATGACCCCATGACACATCTTGGTTATAAAGGTTGTCAAGAAAAAATGAAAAATATTGAACAACGAATATCTTTTGACATAATGCAATAATGCAAGTTTTCATCCTCTGTTCCAGGGAGAGCCCTGAGGCCACTTTTGAAGTGTATATGGAAATAGCCCATCCAGGCACACACAGCTCTGGTAAGTTCATGCACACCTCCTCATTCACAGGTTTTTGTATATCTTTGTTTACAGTGGACATCAGATACCGTACAGAGTTATGGATAGAATACAATAGTTTTTTTTGCTTGCATCATAAATCTATGCACTCATCTGGTATCATTCTGCAATGCTGGAAATAGTCTAAATATAAAGACATTAGAATGATCTGAAATTAGCTAAATTTGAAACATTTTATTTATTTTATTTTTTCTAGAAGTATTGATACCATTAATATAAATAAACTTAAATTTTGACCCATTGAAGCAACTGCTGCTATCAGACAATAATAGCAATACTTAAATACAAAAATAAAATATAACCTATTGACCTACTTTGCTAGTTAGCAAAAGCTAGTTATGATGACAGAGATGAGAGCTCAGCAAATAATTGCTTGTCCACTAAAAAGGACACCAATATTCCATTTTCAGTATTCATCAGTTTTTCCTCTCTTTGTCCTGCTACAGGGACATTCTCGGTGGTGGTTCATGTTGACATTGCCCCCTCTGTTCTTGTTGATCGAACAAACCTCACAGGAAAAAAATACAGTTTTCTCTGTAAAAATAATCAAGGTTTTTTAGGCTTTTCAAGGCCTTTATTAATGGGACAGCTGCAGAGTGACAGGAAATGGGTAGAGAGGGGGGAAATGACAAACAACAAAGGGCTGCTAGCTAGATTTGAAGGGCAGGACAGTCAGGACTGTAGCTTCTGCACATGGGAACGCCTGCTCAGCTAATCTACCTCCAGAATTCAATGTGCTGAATTCGTGTACTTTTCTGTGTAAAATATTTGTGCCTCTGTGAATTTTCAGCGAAGCAACAAGTGACTAAGATGGGGAAAAAATGTTGTTTACCTTGCTCACAATAGGATAGTTGTATTTCAGGTTGAACTTAAATGGTCAATTGTCTCTCAGGATTGTTGAAAAGTATGTGACTAATATCCTGGATACTGAGGAGAGGTTGTGTGCCGTATTTCTAAGAAGTTCTTCCTGTTGGAGGCTTGTGCTCTGCATCATTTCCTGTTGTATCTTCTAACTGCCTTAAATCTTCATTTATTTAATTGATTTAGAGGACGGTGCACATTGACGAACGTTGCCATAAATATGTTAGTGTTGGTAAAAGGCTAATCAGCAACTGCAGTCCCCCAGCATGATTTTAAAAAGACCGTAGGCCATTAAAGCAAGGACACAGACAACCGTAGAAACACAACATATTCATGTAGAAGATGAAATCCATCAGACAATAACGCTAGATGAGAAATGACCATATATGAAACAGTGACAAGTAGGCAGTATTATAGAACGAGACCAGTACACACAAGATTATTGAATGAGAGGCTGTAGATAGAATGTAAGTGAACCAAAGTGAATCATGATCATGATCATTAGCATAGTATATACTATGAAGTGATGAATAAAGTTGTAAAGGTATTCAGTGCTTATAAGAGCTGTGACTATAAAAGTTGAATTACTGTAATATCAAACTAAATTGGAATAGATTAGATTGGCGAGGATGATCTGTCAGGGGTGGACAAGCGGGATGGAGTTGCTACAATGCAAAGACCAGAACAGGATTTCTTGCTAGAGTTGTGCTCAGGTGACCTGAGAAGAGGTAGTCCAGTTGTAAGGTACTGCTGTGCTCATCATCAGGTGCAGATTTACCTATGTCACTGCATGTAACTGTAAAGAGACTATTTACATTCAGTTACTGATGGTTACAGATTTACTTGGACTTCAGCCAGTCCTTTAAATGCACATAAAAAAAAGGTAGGGCAGTCTCATGTTGACATTGGCAGCTGTTCAACATTTTGCTACCTCTGACTGATCTGACTGATAGAGCAGTCTGTGAGTAGGAAGTGTGCCCTACAGGTACAAAAAGAATAGAGATCATGAAAAAAGTTTCAGAAAGTTGAACTGTTATCTGATATAGATTCATTACTGTCTGACTGAAATATTTTAATCTTTTATTTCTTGTAATTTTGACGACTTTGGATTACAGATAATGAAAACCTAGAATTCAGTGTCTTACAAAGCAGTATCACATAAGGCCAATCAAAAAAGGACGTTTTAAGCACAAATGACTTTTGAAAAGTATGTTCACATCACATACTTGATTGGGCCTCCTTTTGCATAAATAACTGCAATAATGCACTGTGAAGGGGTAATGGAAGCCCAGGTTGCTTTGATAGCTCATCTTCCTCTTGAAAACAGCCCATAGACTTTCTATGGGCTTCAGGTCAGAGGAGTTTGCTGGCTAATCAAGCACGGTAACACCATGGGCTGCAACTTCCTTGGCAATCTCAACCTATTGAAGTATATCTAGGATATAAGGTCTACTCTGTCAAAAAGGAGGGTTTTTAACCTACTCTTGAAGCTAGAGAGGGTGTCTGCCTCCCTGGTAGATGTTTCCAGCAGAGGGCCTTGGTAGCTGAAGGCTCTGGCTCCAAATCTTGACTTGGAGATTCTTGGAACCACAAGTGGGCCTGCATTCAGGGAATGTGTGTCCTGGGAGGGTAATAAGGTTTTATCAGGTCTGAAATATAAGAGGGTGCCAGACCAGGAAGAGCTTTGTAGATAAGGAGAAGGATTCTGATCTTAATTATGAATGGTACAGGAAGCCAGTGCAAGGAGCCCAGAACTGGAGAGATATGATCTCTCTTTCGAGTTTTTCCTCAGGACACGAGCTGCCGCGTTCTCAATGAGCTGCAAAGTTCTCAGCGACCTCTTGGAGCATCCAGCCAGTATTAAGTTGCCACAAGATGCTATTCTAAGAAATGAGAAATAAAATCAAGGTCCGAGTGTAGAGGTGAATTGTGGTAGCTGAAATGATTCATTTGCTGTACCTGACTCAGTTCAGTTCATTCATGTCTTTTTTTTTTTTAACAGGGCCAGAAGTGCGAAGGCAGTTCCCTGAAGACTACACAGACCAGGTTTGGTCATAACATAATGGACTGAATTTCCTCTTTTCACTCTGTTTTTTTTTTTCTTCAAATCTATAACTATAAATATTTTCCACTGATGTTTCTATCTACTCCCTCATTCTTAAGTCTTAAGTTCACATCTTATGTTTGCATCATCCACCAGCATTATTTGACATATTCGTTTCTAATGATGTATATGCATGGTGTTTATGCAATGTTGATAGCTAGGCCTAATTAAAATATTTATACACATTTTTATACATTCATTTCACGTTTTCATATGCAGGCCTGTCAATGTAATTTCACTGCCAGCATTGGGACGTGAGAAATCATCAGTCTTGAATCATGCATAAAAACAAACATTTATCCTCTGTTTTGCTTTATCCTTATCTCGCAGGAAACTCTCCAGACAGTCCCCAAATTCTGCTTCCCTTTCAGCATGGACAGGTAAACACACACACACACACACACACACACACACACACACACACACACACACACACACACACACACACATCTCTGCTGCTACTTGGGAAGTGCCATTGTAAAAGAGGAATATGTATCCCTGCCGTAGCAGTGTTTTGATCATGATCAGTCCATCAGCAACTACTGTAGTCTTGGATCTAAAATTTTGCAGATATATATATAGCAGTTCAGAAAAAATATGCTCACACAGTATTGAGCTTCAGATCCTCAGCAGCTCGAATTGTTTGCTCTCTCGCACCGCATCCCTTCATCTCTCCTCCTCTCCGCCTTGTGAACCGCTCTCATCCTGCAGCCTAACAGTCAACCAGGTTGGCCAGAACTTCACATTTGTCTTGACCGATATCGAAAGCAAACAGAGGTTTGGCTTCTGTCGTCTCTCCTCGGGTGCCCATACCTGCTACTGCATTCTGAGGTGAGTCTGTGCGTGCGTCTGGATGTGTGTGCAAGGGCTGTGCTAAATTCAGCTCTCTGTTAAGTTTAGCAGATTAGACGCACTTTGAACTGAATTGTGTGTGTGTGTGTGTATGGGGGGGGGGGGCTGGCACAGGTATGTCGTGTGTTCAGCTGCACTGTTTCAACCATGTACAAAACTTTTTGTTCCTCAGCTACTTGCCCTGGTTTGAAGTTTTCTACAAACTACTAAATATCCTTGCAGATTACACCATCAAGGGTCAGGTAAGCTCCGGGAGGGTATCGGATGTCCCAACTTTAATTTGGAATTTGTGGGCCAATTGAAAATATGCAAATCATTGTTTTGCTTTTAGCTGAATTAGTCTTTTCAGCTTCGGAAAATGAAACACTACAAGAAATAGCAACAGGAGCAAATGTCTAGTTTCTTCTTGAATAAATTATTCTATGGCATTGGTAAATGTTCGAACAAAATTGAAATTAAACTGCAGAAATCGATTCTGAATTGTATTCTGTGCTGCTTGTCTTCAAGCTGCTGCATTTTATTATGCGTTTTTATTCTGTCGAGTGAATTTTGGATATTTCGATGGTTTCAGGAAAGCCAGTGGCAAGAGCTCCTTGTCTCACTACACACTCTCTCCATCCCTGAGCCGGGAGTTCCAGTTCATCTTGGTGTGGTGAGTCTGATAACTGTAATGTAATTTGGGAACCTTTGCGTTTTGTACAAATGAGAATAATGGTGCTGACTGTTGAACAATCCGAGCAGAGAGAGCAATGTTTTTGTACTCCGTTACCTCAGTGGGTCTTATGGTATGGTATGATTAGTAATCCACTGGCAGAGATCTGTCTCCACAGTTTCTTTTTTTAAATAGTACGCTATTAATGAAATTGGCATTTAAAATTTTAAAGTTGAATTGGATTTTCTCTCTTAAATCTGCATTACCCTTAGCGCTAATCGCTTACAGCAGAGCAAGGAAGCGATTTGCAGGTGCTGTCAACACGCCGCACCTATTTGTAGGGGAGCCCACCTGCAGGTCAACCTGTCATAGCCGGACCTGGTGTCATTGGAGCCTCCATAGCCGTTACGTCAGAAGCGTTTCCCATAGTGAAACACCTCACTCTGTTATCAAAGAACAGGGATTTATGTGAAACAACCCACAGTTCTCTTGACTTCAGCTCTGTCCAAGAATTAAGCCTCAATCTGGATTAGTCTTTCTCCTCCACCATAGTCTTATCAACTGTACTATACTGTACTACTCTAACTGTATACATCACGATAGATGCCCGTTTCATATAAGCTGAGGGAAGTGTGTGATCTGACTTTGTTTTCCATGTCTTTCAGCATTCCTTCTTTACTGTGCCTGACACAGGGGAACTCCCCAGCATACCTGAGAATGTGAGCCTTGTTATTTTTCTCATTCAAAGCTCTCTAAACCCTCTTAGGTCTGGCCAGATTCTTTATAGACTGCTATATAAATATTGTGTATTAGTAACACTCAGTAAATAAGGAACCAAGTATGAACAATTTACAGACATTTGGAAACGATTAGGAAATGCTATGTTAATATTGAATATATAAGTTGTTCCACATTTGGGAAATGTGGAGAGCAGCATTAGTGCTGTGCAGCATTAATGAATAGAACTGGCCATTGGATGCTTTCTGCACAATGCAAAATCACTTATACCAGTTTTTATTGTTCAAACTGAGTTTTTGACCTTCACTTCTAACTCCAGTTTTCTCCTGTTTTTGACTGTGGCAGAGAAACCTAACGGAATACTTTGTAGCTGTAGATGTCAATAACATGCTTCATCTCTACGCTAGCATGCTTTATGAACGTCGAGTCCTCATCTGCTGCAGCAAACTAAGCACTGTAAGTGGAGTCCACTTCCCATTGTCTTCTTTGTCCTACAGCTGCGATCACTTCAGTCCATTCACTCTGCTCGTATCGATGAGAAACAAAGCCTGTTGCACTCAATATGGTTTTGAGCCATCCATATTTAAACTAGTGCCAGCGCCACAACAAGGTATTATCTCAGACTTAATGTTGTTGTACCACCACAACTTCTTGACATGCAACAACTGTAAAAACGTTATTGTTAGAAACCCATCTTGAGAGTCTCATTTCAGTTGCCATGGAAAATAGGCCTGAATACCCCAGAATTTTAAAAGACAAACTCACAGAATAGCAGAAATCTTTCACAAATGTTGTATAAATAATATATAAATCATGTGTTTTTGTCCACAGTTAACAGCTTGCGTCCATGGGTCTGCATCCATGTTATATCCAATGCATTGGCAACATGTTTACATCCCCGTCCTGCCGCAGCATTTGTTAGACTACTGCTGGTGAGTTACTCAATTATGTCTCTCATTAATCTATTTGTTTGAGTCATTTTTAAGGGAGAAAAATAATAAAAATTCCTGATTCCTGCTTGTTAGATATAGACCAACAGTTTTGCAGTTGTAGCATGTGTTGTATATTATTCGATCGTTTGCTAGTATGTCGGCGTAGGTGTTAGTAACGACCCAGCAAAGATCAAACACCACTGTGTTATAGCACCATTTTGTGGTAAGCCGTTACCTTACCACCAAATGTAACCCTCCTTTTGCAGTGCCCCAATGCCCTACCTCATCGGAGTACATTCCAGCTTGATGGAGGTATGTGCCTGTAACCAGCACACTGGAATCAAATCATTTAGTCAATTATCGTCTCCACCTGCCCTCTCGAACTGCACCTCACGCCAGTATACAACTGTTGTTTGTAGAAAGTTCGAGGGCTGGCACTGGATGATGTGGTGGTCCTAAATGTGGACACAAACACCCTGGAAACACCGTATGATGACCTCCAAAGTCTACCTAATGACGTGGTGAGGAAGCCCACTTCCCTACATGGCTTACAACCATGGCTCTCACTGTGCGTTAATGCCCAGCCTCCGTGTCTCACAGGTTTCATCGTTGAAAAGTCGCCTGAAGAAGGTCTCGACAACAACTGGGGATGGTGTCGCCCGAGCCTTCCTAAAGAGTCAGGTGGCTCTGTTTGGCAGCTACAGGAACGCTTTGCAAATAGAGCCGGTCAGTACACACGGCAGACATGTGGACACACTCTCATTTGGTTGGTACAGCAATGCACTCGTGAAGAAAAGAAAAAGATGATGATTCTTGAACATCTTACCTCTCATCCAAGGGGCCACTTCAGTTCAACTATTGTTGAAGTCCGTTAAGCCCAGGTTTTGGACCGTCCTGTGACCTGGTTCAGGGGACGTTCCAAAACGTTCCTCAGGCCAAGGAGGAGTCATAAATTCCATCCATCAACTTTGTTGCCATTTTGAGACATTGAATAAGATAATCTCAAGCTTTGGAGATGCCTTTAGGCCTTCTGCTCACTTGTTTCACCATCTGGAATGGCTTTTGAGACACGTGTGATTTCTTTTGGAAAGTTAACAAGGTTCCTGACGATGTTGACATTTTCATGTCATGACGGGTTGTTGCGTGTCTGATTTGAATCTTAACTGAATCTGTTATTGTGATGCAAAACTTAACATAACCAGAAATGTTTAACAAGTGAATTTAGGAGATCTGGTGTGGTGATAATCTATCCACGATTCTATGTTATTAGGGCGAGCCAATAACATTCAATGAGGAAATCTTTGTGAATCATCGCTCCAGTGCCATGAGACAGTTCCTCCAGAATGCCATTCAGCTGCAGCTCCTTAAACAGGTACACACACATATATATATGTGTATATATATATATATATGTATATATACTATTATTTACTATACCCCTTTTATTATATTAACCCCCCTTCTGTCTTCTTACACCCTTGACGCATTTTGTGGTTCTCCCTATAGTTTATTGACAGCCGTTTGGACCTGTTGAACTCTGGAGAGGGGTTCAGTGACATCTTTGAGGAGGAGATTAACATGGGTGAATATGCAGGTGAGTCAACAGTATTGTGCTACCACGTTACGTTGTGTGAAAAACTGTGGTGTACTTGCCAGACTTGAAAGTTCCAATGTTTTTCTTGGTCCATTTCCGGGAAACTGGTAAGTAATGTTAAGGCAGAGGTGGGTCTTGACTGCATATCGTGGCCCGTCTGAGTCTCTCCAGTGTTACCATTTCATCATCCATTTCGTATCGGTCGTCACAGCACCCGTCCCCTTGACAGTCGGCTCTGTCCTTTATTTAATTCTGGTCTTTTCCCTGAGGACGGGTATAATATTGGTTTCGCTTCCTCCATAGGCAGTGACAAGACATACCACCAGTGGCTGTTCACTGTGAAGGTGAGCTCGCTTGGAAGATACTGAACTATGTAATACACAGAATACACACATACATCCGCATACACATTCGCTAAAATAGAGAATTATGGTGTCGATGAATGTTGCATGTCTATCAATATTCATCCATGACTTTGCACCAAGAAAAAATATGAAGTCAATTAATGTCTCAACTGCAGTCAGTTAGGTGTATTTCATGTGGTGTAGATTTATTCATCAACAGTGCATCACGGTCTTCCTGCACCTCGTCCATGACACTTGAGGCCTCAGACATTTATCTATGCCCCGTCCCTCCTCTCAACAAGCTTGGATTTAACTGTTTTTGTGAATCTCTCTACAGAAAGGTGGTGGGGCAATCTTCAACACTGTGAAGACTAAAGCAAACCCAGCCATGAAGACTGTTTACAAGTTTGTAAGCGAGTTTGCGGCTTCCCTTTGCTTGACAAACTGCACTGCAGCTCTGTTAGGTGAGAATGATTAAGATCTGGCTTTGTGTTTGTGTGTTTTACAGGCTAAGGACCATGCAAAAATGCGGATCAAGGAAGTCAAGAGCCGGCTTAAGCAGAAGGTACTATTTACAAACGCTGATGTGTTTCTAAAGAAACACTGATGTGTTTCTAAACCCTGTTCCTCAAGTACCGCCGTCCTTCATGTTTTAGATGTTTCCTGCTCCTACACACCTGATTCAAACGAATATCTCCACAGGTGTGTTGGAGCAGGAAGCGTCTAACGCATGCAGGAGAGTGGCAGTCTGCAAAACAGGACTGAGAAACTCTCTGAGAAACTCACTGCACGATTGACAAAATGTTGCGAAACATTTTTTTTTGTGTTTGCTGTTACTGTAAACGGAGAGATTCAATATGTGGCTTCAACAGAGAAAACTTGGTTAACGCTTTTGTCCTCTCCCTCATAAATAATACTGTGAACCCCTCCCTCACCCACGCTCACAACCTAAATTAAACTCCACCCAGCCAATGCGCACAGCCTCCCTCCCCCTGCAGTGGCATCCTTCCTGCCATCCATGTCGACCTCCTCCTTCCCTTGTCCCATCTCTGCAGGAGCAGGGAGAAAATGGCTACCCCACAACAGGGTCTACAGTCATTGATGACGACAAAACAGTGGGGTTTACGTCTTTCTCTGGCGCGCTGGAGAGGGAGGGGCCGCTGCAGACCTTGGATGACCACAGGCCAATCACTGTGCACTTTGGACAGGTAGGGCGGGAATGGGATGCAGAATCAAAACTCCAGAACTCAGAACTTATTTCACTGCAGGGTCAGGGTTAGGGTGAGGGTTGGGGGGTTAGAAGACTGTAGAAGAGAGAGAAATTACAAAATAACATATTATGGCATGATGAAAAATCTCTACATGTATTCAATGAGTCCTGTTATTCTTCACTTCCATAGGCTCGGCCTCCAGTGCTGCTGAAGAGACCAAGCAGCAATGCAAGTCTCGAAAGCAGCATTGACCAGTAAGCCTCACTTTCATGATATACAGTACATCCCTCTGTCTTTAAATATAGATATACAATATACACATACACACACATGCAGTGACGGCTGGTATCAACGATCTAGCAGGGCTAAGCCCTCCCTATGCGGATGAAAAGATAAGAAAGTTGTTGTCTAAGTAACGTACAAAAGATTAGTTTCAGTGAAACCAAAAGGATCTCAAAGTAGGCTACTTTTATGTTGCCCGGGCACATCAAATCTGCTCTTATTTATTTTCCAGATCTAAATGATTGACAGTGTCAGTGTCATTAGACGCCCTTGTGATTTACTTGTCATTTGGGTTGATATAATTGAGAATGTCATTTAGTATGTCATTTTGTTTTGTCAAACGGTGTGTGTGTGTGTGTGTCTGTGTTTGTGTGCATGAGCGAGCTTGAAGGGTTAAGTATGGTGGCCCTGAAGGTCAAAACAAACAACAATTCAGAAAACACTACAACATTTCATGAAACACTACAACATGAAGTCAGCTACACGGAGGTGTGGACTAGTTGACCCGTCTCCTCAGTCCTAACTCATATGTAGATTGGGGGTGGGGTGGGGGTGGGGGGTTAGGGTTAGGTTAACCCTAACCCTAACCCTTCAGGGCCACCATAGTTAAGGATGTTGGATTTTTTTTTTTTTTGCCCACCTGATTAATTTGATCACCAGCCGCCACTGTATACATACTATTTTACTATATTTAGTGAAATATACATTAGTACAATAGGTGTCTCTGTTCTACTGTTGTGTGGAAAATGGGAAAAACGTTATTCTTAACCTTTGCATGCTAATATAACTAAATGGACTGCATTAACACAATCGCAGTATTTTGCATGTCATTACAACTAACAGCTAACTCATTCTTCTTTGTCTCAGTTTAAATTCTTTCTTACTCTCTGCTGTTCCACTTGCTTGGGTCCACTCGCACTAGGCAACTGTACCATGCTCCAAGCAATGTTCGCCCCCTTAAGTCTGGATTCTATGGCATTCTATGGCACCATGGGCCCGGCACACTTCCCTAGCCTGGGACGGTCGGAGGAGCTATACTTCAGCTCTGCGCACCATTATTAGAGTTACATATGCGACACACGAAGTGTAACCATGACAACAACCACAACAATGGCAGCAGCAAAGGGTTGCCGTCCTCTTCAGAGGAAGAGGTGGAATTTGGTTGATTACTGACTTATTAGCAGCCATGCTGTCGGGCTCTCTCTCCATCACGCTGCTTAACCATGCAAAAACGCTTTATCGTCATGTTGTGCCATGTCATCAATGTGATGACACAGACGTTGGAGGCAACTGGGCTTGAGCAGAGTTAGATTTGGGGTAATGTGAGTGGGGGACAGGGGAGGGGCATTTGTGCTTCAGCATGGTACAGGACAACTGGCCCTAGCATGAGTGTGCCCGTAAATAGAATGACTTAACATTTTCGTAATGAGCTGTGAATATCCTCTTGTCTTCTCTCTGCACTGTAGCTCTATTCGTCCTACTCGTCACTACACTGTCTTTCTTTCTGAGGATTCATCAGGAGACGAGCTCCAGTATGACGATGATTCCATCACTGGATTTCCTGACAGCTTTCTCTTCTCCGTCCCTTTTGAGTGGCCTTTGTATGCATATTTCTGATTGGCTTCTCTCACTGGCTTATTA
This sequence comes from Karalla daura, assembly GCA_029224185.1. Lineage (NCBI taxonomy): Eukaryota > Metazoa > Chordata > Actinopteri > Chaetodontiformes > Leiognathidae > Karalla > Karalla daura. The sequence goes on from CM055201.1 coordinate 3,376,507, forward strand.
ATATACCTTTCTTAACTTGTCCCTTTTCTTGATGTTAAAATGTGTTTATATGTGTCTACGTGTTCTCAAGATTTGCATAGTGGACATTATGGTCATTTTATAGGCATGTATCCAGGTATAGCCTCTTTCCTCTGATTGAGCTACACTTCTACTGAACAAGCAATGTGGCAAATCAAAGGCCAACTCAATTTCTAGGCTTTATTAGATTATCCAAAACAAACTTCCATTAGGATTTGTTAGTAGCTGATTTATCTAGTTTGGTGTATCATTTGTTGATGATGGTTTAATATTAGGTTAATTTTATCAAGATTGCCCACTGCATCGGCTTTCACTACAAAATGGTATAGAAGAGTCAGATTTCTCCCATCAACCTCTTTAGTCCATGTCACGACAATTTTTTTCATTTAATTGAAAAGCCACTCGCTACGGCCAACATAGACTGCGTTGAAAACAATTAGGGTCCTTCACACCAAAGCTGTTCAATCCTGACCTCAGACCTCAAGTGGCCCAAACAGCTTGTAACAACAGCCAGCTCCTCACAGTGGTTATACTCATGACTTCAGAGTGTAAATCCTGGGCTTCCCCAGCAGCCAGACAGAACAAAGCTAGCCTCTTGGTCAGGTGAAACATCCTCAAGCATTTGCAAGTTGCCAAGATATAAAACTCCTGAGATTAAGTGGCCTTGATAATTTCTTAAGTCTGTCGCTGCACCAAGTTCCATTTCTGAGCTTGGTAGTCAGTCTTTCTCATTAAAGATTTCTATTATAATCAACTAATATCATTAAAAATTAAAACCGTAAGCAGTGTGGGTCCCCACACATGTGCGCCATCAAGTTGGGGATCCTGTTGCACCACTATCAGATGTGAGAGCTTGCCATTCTTACCCTGTGTATCAAATTTCATGAAATTAGTTTATTATTGTCAAATAGTGTCATTAAAATTTTAAAAAGTATGGAGGTAGAGGAAGGGGGCTGATAGAATATACTTATCTAGGTCAGTGTTTGTCAGGATTAAAAGGTATTGATCCTCTAATGGGTTAGTTCCAGCGCTTCGACCTCTGTTGTGTATGACAACTAAATGATCGCATGTCCAACACTGCCCCTGCAGGCCACAGCCGTACCGCTCCCTGAAAGAGGTTGAATTGTTGGAGGGGGATGAGCCTAGTCTGGGTTCAGAGAGTCACACTGCTCCTCCCAGCCCAGTAAACGAGAAGTTCTCCAATGTCAACCTCCTGGGGGATATCTTTGGCTGCCAGGACGAGCCAGACAGCCATCCAATGACTTTGGCCAAAAGTCTGGAAGACCTGAGGACTCCCAAGGACTCTGATGACCCGCAGGCAAAGTTTACCTACCAGGTAAGCTGTCCAATGTTCCTCTGTTGTTGAACATGGTTTCTAAAAAAGATGGTATTTTGCCAGACAGGATCTAGTGAATAATATTTATTATATAAATATATGTAATATTTCAGTATTGAAAATTAACACATCAACAAAAGCCTAAATCACCTTAAAATGGTGTTTAACAGCAGTGTGGGTCTATTGGTGCCCATCTCCAGTGTACACTGGGCAAAGATGAGGAAAACACTCAGACTTTAAGACAAGTTTCCATCTTGTTGCACTCACAACTGCTTTAATTCTTTGTGGCATAGATTCAACACAATGCTGGAGATATTTATCTGATATTTTGGTCTATGTTGACATGATAATATGATGCAGTTGTCAGCTGCCTATGCCATCACAGCTCCATGGTGCTCTTTTGCCTGGAGATATGGGGACTGTGGAGCTCACTGAAGTAGAGTGAACCAGATGTCACGTTCAAGAAACGAGTCTGATATTGTTCGAGCTTTGTGACATGGCGCATTATCCTGCTAGAAGTAGCTATGTAAAGGGGGTTGATACTGTTGATACAAGGCCGGATGGATCTGAGCTTTCGTCCTATTTATACCACGTTCTGGCCCTTCCTTCTGAACATAGCAGAAATGGATACTCGTCAGAGCTGGCGGTGTTTCAGTCTAACCCATCCTTTTTCGTGAGCCCATGCAGATTGTAGCCACAGATTCCTTTTCTTGACTGGCAGGATGGGCACACAGTGTGGTTGTCTGCTACGATCGCCTATCTGCTTCAAGATTTAATTATGTGTGAGACTGTCTTTTGCACACCTTTGTTCTAATGGGTGGTTATTTAAGTTATTGTTCCCCTTCTTTCATTATAAGTGAGGCTGGCCATTCTCCTCTATCCTCTGGCATCAGCAGGGCATTTTCACCCAGAGAGCTGCGGCTCAGTGAATATTTTCTTTTTTTTGACCATTCACTGTGAGTCCTAGGGATGGTGGTGTATAAAAATCAGAGTAGTCTGAAATCCACATAAGGTCTCACACAAACAGCCATGTCTCACCAGTCACTGACATCATTTTTCTTCCCCATTTTGATGCTCAGTTTGAACTTCACTCAGTGGCAGGTGACTATGATGCAGCGGGTTACTCATGAGTTGTTTCTTTAATGTTTGCATCTTTTCCTGTGCTCGCAGAGAATGGACCTGAGTGTTGGAGAACACTCTCGAACACTCCCAGGCCTCAAGCTCTCCAATCCTTACAACAAACTGTCGAGCACTGGGCAGGAAGAAAAGAAAGTTTGTGTGCCTCCCATCTGTGACAGACCTCCCTCTGTCCAGCTCCCCTTGCAGACAGAAACCCATTCTCCAAGCCAGGAAACCTCCAGCCTGGACCCACTGGACCTTTGCACCCCTGCCAACATCACCATTCCCCGGCCCCATGGGAGGAAGACGCCTGAGCTCAGCAGCGTATTGGCGCCCCCCATGGCCCAATCACGGCCTAAACCTACAGGAGCTGGCGAAGCAGGGACAATGTCAGGCGGTCAGGAGTTCAGACAGGCTCTGAGCATGAGCACGGAGGGAGATTTAATGAAACCCAGCAGGGCCTCAGAGGACAACATAGACCTGATCAGCCTCCTGGATCCTCTGAAAAGCTCGGGTTCAACCTCACTGATTGACGGGGTAGACGTCAGAGTGCCATCTACCTGCAAACCAGTGCTGCCGCCCAGGTCCTACCCACAGGGTTTTCCTCCTTTCCCAGCTCACTCACACATATCACTAAATCCATTTGCTCAGTCTCTGCAGCACACCTCCCCTCAAATGCACTACTCACCGACTGTGAGTGGGAACCCCTTCAGTACAGTCTACAGGCCTCCACCTGGCCCCTACATTCACACCTCCCCGCAGCCACAGTCCTATTCCACATTACCGGGGCTTTACAGACAGCACTCCCCAGGCAGTGCCACCATGCCACCAAGCTACGGAGTGTCGCAGTCAGCTTTCCCCTCCTCTGCCTCGTCCCTGCCTCACTCTTCAACCAGCAATCACACCCTCGCCAGCCTGGCAGACTCGATGTCCTGCCCAGCCAGGAACACGCTGCCAAAGCCTCTGGGTGCTGAGGCAGAGAACCAAACCACTCAGGATCCTTTTGGGGACCTGCTGACTATGGCCAAGCCAGCCACACCCCAAAAAAAGAAGGTGGAGGACCTTCGGAGGAGGTGGGAAACATTTGACTAAACCTGGTGAACACGTACCACGGTACCTCTGTCACTACCCACTCTGTCCCCACTGCTGGTTCAGGACCTTCTCTTGTAGTCATACTCTACTCTAACTATTTCACTTGTTATCATCTTGAGTTTTCTGAATTGTCGTCAAATGATGATAGATTTTGTTTTGGAATATATGAAGTACATAGGAAATGAAAGTTTTAATGGACCAGATTCCCAGATTCATGTTAAATATTCGGGTTCCTAATATTGACCAAAATAACAGCGTAAAAGCCAATACATACTTCTCAAGAACAGAGAAGTTTGGGCTGTCCTGGTTTGGGAGTTCTTGCAGCTTGCTCTCTACACATAATAGGAGTTTTTTGCACCTGAGTTCCTTATGAAGAATGACATGTCCTGGCCAGAATTAACTTTCCTCGCGTTCTCGTGGACCTGTGAGCGAGAGCAAATGATCTGTTCTTGAAGAGTATGTATCAGCCTTAACTTAGGACCATGGCAACTACAGAAACCACCCAGAAAAGAAGAATTCAGGAACAGATTTCAGCCTGACATCGGGTTCCTTGGATCACTTCCTCAGTAATCACTTCCTAAAGAAATGGTCTGAATCATTATACTTGCTGTGTCATGTTGTTAACCATTTCCTCTCCGTGAAGCCACAGTAGTTTCCTAGCATGAACCGGTATGCTACAACCTGCCTCCCGATGAAGCCAGTAGAGGCATTTAAACATGTTTAGCTGCAATCGTCCTCTGAAATCGACAACACCTGGATCGTTGGGGCAGTTTGATAGCTTGTACTTCATGGAAACCATATTGCACACTGAACCCTCTGTGTATTGTCTGTTTAGGTGCACTACAAATATTTAATGGCACAGTAGTGAAGAGTGAGCTGATTCTCAAAACATTTACTTGATTTTTAACTGTTCTTTCTTCCTCTTCTATGTAAAGCAAAGTTGTTTTTTATTTCAATCTGAGACGTGGGGAAGCTCAAGTCTTTTGAATGTTGAAGGGAATTTTTCATGTTCATTTTTTTTCTCTGAGATATGTTCTATGCACTGAATTATTAACAGTCACAAGATTTCTGAGAAACGCTGCTTAAACTTTTGCACACCTGAATACAGTGTATGTGTCACTTCATCCTTTATTCACACTAGCAAATTCAGGTCAACCACGGCTGAAATTGTGACTAGAGATAGCTTTACTTCCAAAATACACTGAAACTAGCCCTCGACGACCATTCTGTCCATTTTGATGTGATGAATTTTGTTGTGGAGAATGACTGAGACGTTTTGTATTTGCATCAGGGATGATGTGTTATTTGCTACAACAGAAGGTCCTGATCCAGACACAAGGAATGGTCGTGTGGTGACGTCCTAACGCATACACACACTCAGACAGACCAGTCCCTCCCCCCACTGCCATCGATTCTGCTGCTGACTGATGTCAGAATGAGTGTGTTTCTGATGAACAAATGCAGACCGAGGACTGCGGTTCGGCCTACGCCATCCTGCACTTGTGTAGGTATGGTCTGGGCATTTTCTTTCATTTCTTGTTCTTTACCCAGGACCCCCCCCATACACACACACACACACAGCTGGCCTTGCTTCAAGAAGTTTGGATGCCCATGCTCTCAACTCATCTGCTGCTCCTTGACAAATGGACAACCCAGTTCTTAACGCAGCCGTCTCTTGTGTCATCAGTTGTCAGTGGCACTGCATTAGCCTAGTGCTTAGTAGAGATCAGTTTAGATTCGTGACTTGATACAGCTTGCAGTATTTCCAGAGAGGGTATATGTCACACTCACAACAGCAAATCTCGATGTCAACGCTTCTGATAATCTTGTGTTATTGCCAGTAACCAGTCTACTGTAGCTGAATAACATCCCAATAGGTAATGTGGTACTGTAGCTGCAAAGTGTGGGGCATCCACCTCCATACCACCTGCATTTCTGGTAGCCACTCGCAGTTATTTGTTTTGCTTTTTTGTCTCGATCCTCCGGCCTTCATGCAGAATCTATCTTTAGCCAAACTGTCTTCCTGTGAACATCTGTTGCCTCTGTCCATTTTATTAAAAGCCTTTTCTATGACAACAGAAAGTGTAGGCCTGCAGTGAACAGCAATGTTACTAAAATGCTTGTGACCCTCATACACAGTTTGAGAGTGGATTCTGATTTACTGTTGGCAACAGAAACATTTAGTAAAAGAGATTTTTTTTTAACCGTTGTCACTGTCTTGGATAAAGATTGGTAAGAGAGGTAAAAGATTGGTAAGAAAATTGGTTTTCATGCATCATTAGTTTTTCTGTAGTATCTAATTTACTGATTATTAACTTACTGTTAGTGGATGTTTTTTCCCCACAGATATCCATTAAAACCATTTTTTTATTGCACAGCCTTAACAATATGTAATCATGCTTTCTGCATTGTAAGTGCTGATCAATGATCAAAACTCCAGGCTTTCTTTCCATAAAACTGAATAGTAGGCACATGGGGGACTTACGGGGGTCTTACAGAATGCATGAGTACATACTGTGCAATCAAAAATATAGCTTTAGTAGGAATCACAGGCCACTAACAGTAAACTAGGGTTAAAATCTGATACTGTACAAAAACTATAATGCATCAAAGCAAATTTTCTTACTAATCTTTTGACATTTTAAAGACTGATGTCTAATTTCAAAAATACTTTTTTTGACCAAAAATAATTCATTTTGATGTAATACAGTGAAAACCTAATTAGACAAAAACATCCCTAAGCAAGCATGAGGGTTAAAGAACACTGAATACGTGCAGGGACTGTGATATGCTGTAATTATCTGTTGTTTATCTGACTGCTGTCCTTCCTTTTGCCTTAGCCTTGTTTTGTGTTTGGTGACCATGATTGGATTATGAGTTTCACGTTTCTTGCACATTGTGATGTCAAGGCTGCAGAGAGCAGAGATCTTTCTCACAGCTTTGCCCACAGTTAATCTGCGGGCTGGTTTGACTTCTCCAGCAACAAAACATTTGTGGCTGTCACACCCAGTCAGGTCCCACAGTGATCCAGGCAGTCGTGGTCTAATGTGTGGTAAATGCCAAAAAAAAAGTGGCGGCTTCAAAATGCTGTATGTGTCTAGTTGCTGTTGTGTGTGTGTACAGGTGACACTATATTTGTTCAAAGACTGATTAAAGAGTGGTGACTAATAACCCTCTGCACTCGCTCTAAATACAAAAATCTCATCACCTTCATCTGATTAAACTTCTCCAGTTGACTCGTATTGTAGTATGTTACTTCTTCATGGTGTGCTGTGTCAAAGCTCTGCAGCCAACTTCAAGTGATTTGTTTGAAGATATTGTCAATCGGTTTAGTTGATGGAGGAAAAAATGTCAATCTGTACATGAGAAGACTGCGATTCCAAATGTTTGTGAGAGTGCTATGTGATCCACCTGCAGTTGGAGTCAAGCTCATTTAGATAACAGACCAAAATGTCATTAAACAGGATCTTTATGAAGGATCCGTAGGAGCCCAAATGCCGAGGGATTGTGTATGGTGCCATGCTTAATCACACTCTGAATTTTCAACTTCAACTTTGTTTTAAGTACCAGTTCATAACAAACGTTATCTCAAGGCACTTAACAAAGAGAGCAACAATATGTAAATAGTTAAAAATCCCTGAGGAACAACTCCCAAGACAAACCCTGACGGGGAAAAAAAGGGAGGGGGGTACACGATCCCTGATCCATATGTTAGTCCTGCAAAGTCATGGAATAAGAAAGAGGAGGAAGTGGAATAGGAGGAAATGGAGGACAGATGGGGAGAGACCAAAAGGAGGATGAGAAAATAGAGGGAATGCAAGGCTGATCCACACCCACAGGGAGAACGGAAAGGATAGAGCTTAATGTACCGGGGACCCCCGGCAGACTCAACCTATTGCAGGTTATCTAGGATTTAAGGTCTACCTGTAGGCTCTGTCAAAAGGGATGGTTTTGAACCTACTCTTGAAGGTAAAGTGGGTGTCTGCCTCATGGACTGTGACTGGTATATGGTTCTACAGCAGAGGGCCTTGGGAGCTGAAGGCTCTGGCTCCAAATCTAGACTTAGAGATTCTTAGCACCACAAGTAGGCCTGCATTCAGAGAACAAAGTGTCCTAGTGAGGAGGAGGAGGATTTCGAACTGAATCCTGAATGGAAGGAAGGAAGGAAGCCAGTGCAAAAGCCAGTGCAAAGAGCGAGAACTGACACAGACACAAGCTGCCATGTTCTGAATGAGTTCTCAGCGACCTGTTGGAGCATCCAGCCAATAAAGAGAAGAGTTGCAGTCGTCCAGCCTAGAAGTAACAAAGGCATGGACCAGCTGTTCTGAGTGAAAAGGGAGTAGGTACCTAATTTTTGCAATATTGTGGAGGTGGAAGTAGGCAGTCTATGAGATGCATTTTACGTGGGAACTAAAAGGCAGGTCTTTATCAAAGCGAACACCTAGGTTCTTTACAGAGGTGGCAGAAGGAGTAGCAACTATTCTGAAGTGCTATGGTGTCAGATATAGAGTCACGCAGGTGTTTTGGACCTGTTCAGAGTTCAGAAGGAGGAAATTATGGGTCATCCAGGCCTTAATGTCATCAAGGAAGGATTGACACTGCTGAAAAGGATTGTGTTCGCCCAGCTTGATAGATATAATTTGGTGTTGTCAATGTAGCATTGGAAATCTATTGAATGATTCCTGGTGATATCACCTAGAGGGAGCATATATAAAGTGAAGAGAATAAGGAGAGGATCGAGCACAGATGGCTGACTTTAGTGTGTTGAGATTATCACTAACACGCACAAACTGATGTCGGTCTGAAAGTCTAATGCAGTCCTTCTGATTCTCAAGTCGATATTCCAGTCTCCTTTGTAAGATCTGCTGATCATCTGTATCAAAAGCAGCACTGAGATCCAACAAGACAAGCACTGAAACAAGACCTTGGTCAGACGCCATTAAGAGGTCATTAGTGACTTTAACCAGTGCAGTCTCAGTGCTATGATTCATTCTACAACCGGACTGGGAGGGTGTTTATTTTCTGTTGGACTTTTATAAACCAGTTGTCTCATCTAATCTGTCGTTTGAGTGTGCTTTTGGGTCTTCCAGCCGGTGCATTACAATCCATCCACCTTCCTCTGCTTATTCGGGGCCAGGTCATTGGGGCAGCAGTCTGAGCAGGGATGCCCAGACACTCACTCCAGCGTCTCCTGGGTCTCTTCCTGGTAGGACATGCCCGGAATACCTCCCAAGGGAAGTGTCCAGTGGGCATCCGATTTTGATGCCCGAGTCACCTCAGCTAACTCCTCTTGATGCGGAGGAGCAGCGGCTCTACTGTGTGATCCTCCCAGGTGACAGAGCTCCTCATCCTATCTCTAAGGGAACGGTTCACCATACTGCAGAGAAAACTCATTTCAGCCACTTGTATCTGTGATCTTGTTTTATCGGGGGAACACTGGAAATAGGTCTGACTTACTGCCGGCAATGCAAACCAAGCTCTTGCTCCAGTTGTTCAAGGACCGTACAGGGTACAGACCATACAGGGACCTTAGCAAAGGGCTTCCAACCCATACTCCCGAAGCACCTCCCAGAGACTGCAACGAGGGACATGGTCGAAGGCCTTCTCCAAATCCACAAAACACATGTGGACTGGCTGGGGAAACTCCCATGAACCCTCAAGCACCCTGTGGAGTGTCGAGCTGGTCCAGTGTTCCACAGCCAGGATGAAAACCGCATTGTTCCTCCTGGATCCGAGGTTCGACTATTGGATGAACTCTCATCTCCAGTACCCTGGAATAGACTTTCGCCAGGAGACTGAGGAGTGTGATCCCCGATCACCCTCTGGTCCCCCTTTTTAAAAAGCCCTGATCTGGGTCCAGTCCAGGGGCACTGTTTCTGACTGCCATGCGATGTTGTAGAGGCGTGTCAACCAGGACGGCCCTATGACATCCAGAGACTTGAGTTACTTAGGGCGGATCTCTACCACCCCTGGAGCCTTGCCATTGGGCAGCTTGCTGCCTCAGTGACTTTGATTGATGAATGAGTCGACCTCTGAGTTCTCAGCCCTTGCTTCCTCTGGGGAAGGCGTGTCAGTGGGATTGAGGAGATCCTCGAAGTATTCCTTCCACCACCCAACAATGTCCCCAGTTTATGTCAACCGCTCCCCACTTCCACTGTAAACAGTATTGGTGGAGCAATGCTTCCCCTTTCTGAAACGCCGGTGGGTTTGCCAGAATTTCTTTGAGGCCAACCTATAGTCATTTTCCATGGTCTCCCAGAACTTTTCCTAGACCCAAGTTTTTGCTTCTGCGACTGCTTGAGCTGTCATCCACTTGGCCTGCCAGTTTCCGTCAGCTGTCTCAGGAGTCCCCCGAACCAGCCTAGCTCGATAGGACTCATTCTTCAAATTGATGGCATCCCTTACTTCTGGTGTCCACCCCCGGGTCTGGGGATTGGCGCCGTGACACTCACCAGAGACCTTACAGCCAGCTCCCACGGGATCTGGTTCAAAGTTCTCCTGGAGGTGGGAGTTGAAGACCTCCCTGACGGGATTACCCCAGGTGTTCCCAGCAGACCCTCGTGATGCACTTGGGCCTGATAAGTCTGTCCCGCTTCCTCCACGGTCAGCGGATCCAACTCACCACCAGGTGGTGATCGGTTGACAGCTCAGGCTCTCTCTTTACCCCAGTGTCCAAGACACAGGCCAGAGGTCAGATGACATGACCACAAAGTTGATCACTGAACTCTGGCCTAGGGTGTCCTGCTATCACGTGCACTGATGGACACCCTTATGCTTGAATATGGTGTTCATTATGGAAAAACTGTTACTAGCACAGAAGTCCAATAACAGAATACCACTCAGGTTCAGATCAGGGAGGCCATTCCATCCAATCCAGTGCTCCTTCCAGGAACTCCAAAAAGATAACAGTGAGAGACCCCACTCAAAGATGGAGGGATGCGACCCTCTCATTCTCCAACTCCAACACATGACGGCTGAGTTGTGGAGCTACAAGCAAGCAAACACCAGCTCCCCACCTCTCACCATGGACAACTCCAGAGTAGTAGAGAGTCCAGCCTCTCTCTAGGAGTTGGGGTCCAGAGCCCAGACTATGGCCACCACGCTGATGAGCCCTCCATCCAGGCCTGGCTCCAGACATTATAAGGTGATGTGCCAGCAGGCACTTAGGACACCGAGTTGAGAGGCTTGAAGCAGAGCCAGAGGAACTCTTCATGCAAAGCTCTTCCCTCACTGTTTTACATTCCTCCACTGTCATGGCCTGAATTCAGAGTGAACACGTGCATTGCACACACACACACACACAAGATTGTAACACAGTCCATGACTGACGTTCAATGGTTTATTGATTATGAAGCTAAGGGGGATCATGCTCTGCTCGCTGTAGGATTCTTGCATGGGTCATTGATGGGATCAGCTTATCTGAAGAGTTTGAAACTCCCACTGAGGTCCAGAGAGAAAGAAAAAGAGAGATGAAGAGCGAAAGATAAATGGGCCAACTCCTGACAAATGTTATCTCAAGACACTTACATTGAAAGTGAATGATTTGTGAGTGAGTTTTTCAGCAAACATTTTCAGTGCAAAACCAAATCCTAAGTCTCTTCCAAAACAAAACAAGGATTTTTTTGTCTCAAAGATCTCTGTGCATTTATATTGAACTACTTAAGCTTGAGGCTTGCTTCATGACAGATATACCCCAAGATATGTTATGATAAACCTTTATTTTTCATAATTATGTGATTGTGGTCATGGCCCCTTTGACAGTTCCTCTCAGATGGAAAAATTGAAAGTGACAGTTCAGTCACAGAGATGATAATTATGCGTGGGAGAGTGGTGTGTGTTAAGCCCTTAAGCTCTTTTCTTCCATATGCCTAACCAGCTACAGCATTATTAGATTTAAATCTGTACATTGCAGTCTGTCTCATCTCATCAGACCTGGGGGAACACCTGCAACTAAAAAGAGAAAACAAACGTATATCATGAGACTGTAAGTTAGTTAGTTTTTTTGTGTACACAAACGTAATCACCCTGTATCATTGTCCAGATAAACTCATATCCTTCAGCTTTATTAAAAGATTTCAATGAATTGACTCTTATGTAATTCACCTACAGAACAGGCAAACAGCACTTACCGGAGTTCCCATTCCATTTATTAGATATGATTTATAAATAGACACACTCAGACACATGTTGAAAGTATAAAAAATACAAGATTACATGACATTTTAGTGAGGTTTTGTCTTCATTGCCTTGGACATGTTATTTTAACTTGAATGACTGACAAAAATGGAAAATTAACCTTTTTTTCTTACACAGCATAGTAGTTTTCACTTTCACAAGTCCATTCATCAAGCAAGTCAAATGAGATCAGAGCATAGAAAACGAGTCACATGCAGCAACTTTTCACTGGATCTGTACAGCAAGTCCTGTCAGCCAGAAAGTGTAACTCAGTGAAAAAGAATTTCATATATATATGTGTGTGTGTGTGTGTGTGTGTGTGTGTGTGTGTGTGTGTGTGTGTGTGTGTGTGTGTGTGTATATATATATATATATATATATATGCATGAATGTATACCGTATGTGCTTCAAGTTTCACTGTTTGTCTTACAAACTCATACAAACTCCAAGGAAAGCTGATATCATAAGGGAAAAAAGTTCTTATGGAGGACAATGATTAATAATGGGAGAAAACAGCTTATTTATCTGACTGGGGACTGAGGACTGATGACAAATACTCCTTCACATCTATCAGGTACACTGACTGATTTGTCAAGTTGAGTCAGACAAAACATTTGTTCAAAAATTTTGGAAATTAGCATAGCATCCATTCTCTTCCAGTACGACTGCTGACTTTTTAATACTCAACTGTAAGTTTCAAATCATCATCAGTTTGCTGGCAGGAATTTGGGATTCAGGATACCACAAAAACAAAATCAAGAAATGTACTGTATCTAGAGAGATGAGGCAACATGGTTGCATTGACGCCTCTGCAACAAATGACTTGATGCAATAGTTCTGATTTGCTAAAATCAAAAAAGGACAATATAAATAACACATAATAAACCTAGTGCATCACAAATACACAACTAATGTCTTTTTCAAGCATTTATTTACCATATAGCTACTGTGCCAAATCTGGCTCACCTTGTTCTAAGGACAATAACTCCTGATGCTAATTCATATATTTTCATAAGTAAATATATCTAAAAAATACAACTCATTAACTTCAGTATTATAGGAAATTGCATGATTTCTTGGTACCATACCAAGTTTTGTTTTGTTTTCAATAACTGACTATTCACAGTGTTTAAATCTGAACAGTACAGACCAACACCTACTGTGTGGCTAGTAACTGGCACCATTTCAATATCCATTATGGAGGTTGCTTTAAAGTCCACAAGTGTTCAAGTAACTCTGCAGGGCAGAATCAAAGAACTGATGAATTTAATTTGTTAATTAGTCTTTTAGAATAAAATGGAACATTCACTTCCGTGCCTTTTTTTTTTTTTTGGAGATGTTTTCAGTAGCATAACTTTCTTTTTCTGTTTTGAGTTTTTTCTGATGAGGAATATGTTGCAACCAAACCTTTAATCTCCATTTCAACACAGAAATATTTCAAAGATTTATATAATATAATATAATATACTATAATATACTATAATATACTATAATATAATATAATATGATATAATATAATATACAGAAAACTCCCTATAAAGGAATTCTTTACCTAACCCATGGAGCGACTTTGCATAGAAAGTATTAATATAGCTAAGAAAATAATGTCAATATTTTCTGGATATAACATTAAGTCACATGAAAAATAATAATGTTATACTCACTTAGAGAAAGTGACTTTTTCACAGAGGCTTAGTTTAGAAGTTGTTGTAAATTACTGAAAAAAAATGAAATACCAGAATGCCATTTTAGGTAATCCTTACCAAAAGGGAATATGTGTTAACAGTAATATAAATGACTGCGTAGTGGGTAAAAAGTATGTACTTGCATTACAGACCAAAATAAATAATGCACTGTACTCATTCTTCACCTGACAGGAAATATTCAGAAAAAGAATAATACTGACCAAGCAGAGATGAATATATATATACATATATATATATATATATATATATATATATATATATATATATATATATATATATATATATATACATATATATATATATGTATATTTGATAACTTTGATAACAAAATACTTATCTACAAATGTCTGTAATTGGATTGATATATAAATATGTCTAACAATATATATGTATTTCTATACATATATATTTACAACAAAAGATGCACTTAAATAATGTCATCAAGAAGATGTGGTGTGCCTACCCAGTCCAAAGTCCTTGGCTCGGAGGCAGCCATTATCATGCACATAAACTGTTTACCGGTCCTCTTATCAATAGGATAAATAGTTGTGGGGGTGAATCTCCTGTTACTTTCCACAAACTCACAGAGCTGTTGGTACACCTGGGGGTACTCATGGCGAAGGAAAACCCCTCTAATCCTTAACTCTCGCTGTATGTTGATAAAACAGATTTCTCTGGCCTTCCTGCCTTCCTCTCCCTCTTTGTCGATGTCTGCTGTCCCTGGGGGCGGTGTGAGAATCAGTGTTTCCATGTCACTCTCTTTCTTGTGAACCTTCCTCTCAGGGCTGAATGAAGCCAGTGCTACTTTTGCATATTTTCTAACGGTTGGAGCTTGGTTCCTTGGTGATGGCCCATCAGGTAACTGGTCACCAACAGCAATGGAAACATTCAAGATGAAACATTCATTTGGGTCATACTCTTTTCCAGCTTCCTGCAGTTCTTTGCAGTACTCCCCAAGGTTGTCCTTGAAGCTTTCAAGCTCTCGGAGGGACAAGTATGTAGGAGACATAAGTAGACTATCCAGGCCATACTGCAGGAACTTACTAGATGATGCAGGGTTTGGAAAACCAAGGAAAAGAACTCCTCTACCTCGGGACAGGTAGCCCACTTTGGCAATTCGGGAGAAGGCTTTGTGGACGTCAACAGTCTCCCGACAGTGTTTGATGATGTGACGGCATGTGCTGCCAATTCTTCCATATAGGCAACTTTCTTTATGAATATCCCAGTCCTCCCTTCGACAGTTACGAGAGCAGTAGTAGGTATAGCAGCTGTGGCAGGATTTGAAATACAGACAAGCATTAAACAGTGTTTCTGTCCTCCGGCATTTGTTGTTAGAGCACATCATTGTATCATCCTCATCTGGGCTCTGATCTGGAGAGCACTCATCTGCACTCTTCATTGCATCACTGGCCCCATCCATGTCCCGAAAAGCATCAGGATTCATTCGTATTGAAGTTGGCTGCTTGTCAAGCGGAGGTGGTTCCTCTGTACCTGCCTTTGAGCTTTTTCTGGACAGAGATACCGCTTCTTCTTCATCAATTAATTTTTTCAGCTGATCCAGAATGTCCTCACTTGCCCTTCTGCTTGGTGGTTTGTAATCAGTCACAAGATCTGCTAAAAGCTCATCAAGTTGTTCAAGGCTTTGTTGTAGGGAGGCATTGTCATGGGTCTTGTCTTTGGTTGCACTTTGAAAGTCAGGCTGAGACACTTCTGGATCCTCACTGTTTCTGGAGTCAAGAATGTCCCAACTTGCAGATCGTCCTTCGGCCTTATTGAGTTTTCCCGGTCGAATGTCATTATCAGTTATTGTTATCTCAGGAGTCACGAACCAGAGTTTACCAGGTGAGCTCTTTGATGCCTCTGTTGGGCTTTTGTCAATGAGAGAGTTATCAGACATTGACAAGGCTGCATAGCGTCTTGGTGAACTGGAAAGATTGACCACCACTGGCTGTGGTTTATCACCTGTAGCTACTGCAGGCTTCCTTGACTCAAGAAGATCATCATAGCTCTGACCCCGCTGTACTGGAAGAGGCTGTTCCCTCTCTACACGAGAGTTGAGAATATTATCCCAGGACCTTGAGTATGATTTGGAGTCTGTGCCAATTCTTTGAGGCTCTCCGCATGGGTTGGCATACCAGGGTGCTAACACAGGCTCTTGACGAACCCTGGTTGGAGTGACTTGCGATACATAAGAGGCAGGATTGGTGGAATAACCAGATGCATCTGATCCATACCAGTCATCTGACTGTGCCTGGATTACTCTAGCATGTCTTCGTCCCTCTGTATAATATGCCCTTGCAGGGACATGATGCTCTGGTGGCATTGCATACATGTCACGGGAATAATAAAACCTTGGGGGCGCTGTCTGGATTTGATAAGACCTTGGATCATCCCCATAGAATATTCTTGTTGGAGGCGTCTGTATGATATACGGCCCTGGTTCATTTGCTGCATAGGGTTTTGGATACCCTGTCTGCACAGAGTATGGATATGTTTCCATCTCTGGATAATAAGGCCTTGTAGCGACAGCATGCACCATCTGAGTCCTTGGATCTTGCACATATTGTACTTTTGGAGTGTATGCTTGTCCTGGTGTGTAACGTTCATCGTGAAAGTAAGAACTTGGTTGAGGAGGGGCAGTAGTAACATATCTCCCTGGGTCATCTGCATAAAAGAACTTAGTTGGCACATTAGGACTGGAATGAGCTCTGCGTTCCCTACCATAATAATCACTTGATGAAGGCATTCTTTGTAAGGGAATTTCCATGGGTTGTATGTAACTATTTGGCATGCTGCGGGAGTATTGATAGGCATGCCTACTCTCTGTACCCAGTGAATCGGTAGGAGTTGGTGTTCTAGAATAAGAGAAATGTCGTGGCACAGTCAGACTCCTACTTCCTCCGCTGTAGTGCCTCTGCCAGGGTATATCAACATGAGGTGTACTCTGCTTCTGTCCTGAATGATGTAATGCTGATGCTGCGTCATCAGGTTTGATGTCCACCCGACACCTGACATGAGGACTAGTTGCTGGTTTATCCAGAACACCATCTTCAGAATTATCCATAGCATAGTGAGGTGAATATTTGCCACTGTCACTCATTTGAGGCTGCAACTTAATAGGATGGACTTCATGCATATGAGCCCTTGTTGCTGCGTAGGAGGACTCTCTACGTGGCGATACTTCTGGTCTCCAGCGAGAGTCTCTTGGGGCCCTTTGGGACTCTCTGCCCTTTCTTCCTGAAGATGATGATCCTTCGAAAGACACAGGGGTGAGATTGGTCTGGACCCGTGGGGCACTTTTTGACCTAGTCCTTCTTTTCTGTTCAGGGACAACTACCTCACTGGTCATATCTGTAGCCATTGGTTGAGGAGTCAACCTATGACTAAAAATGTCTGGAGCAGAGAAGCGATATCTCTGCTGACGGCCCAAGGCATTCCAGGCAACATCTGGATTAGCTGCATGTCTATCAGACTTCCTGTATGGGGACTCCATTGAGTACCTGTTTGATTTTGGATACTCCAATGACTTATAGTCAAAGTTACGGCAGTACCTTTTATTGACTTTGCTCTGACTGTCCTCCAGTGTGCTGTAATTTCTAGAATCACATTGTTTGGAGGATTGCAAGGACTTGCAGTATGAAGAAATGGGGATCACTTTTATATCTTGATGCACAGTTGATACCAGTATGTCAGGCGGGTCTGTGCGTGTCATCTTAAATGGACTCCTCTATTTTTCTCCATCAAGTTTCTTTAATGTTGATGTACCCTAAAGAGATAAACAAAGAATCACAGTCAGTGACATGTATCCAGCCAACATCATGTTATTCAAAAGCATACACAGAAAATAAGAGCAATTCAGTATGTTTTAAGAAAAATATAACTGTATTGTTATTATAATTCTTGCAATTATATTTCAAGTGGAAAAAATTATGATATATTTTAATAATTCGATTAATTATTGCATTCCAATCTAGGCAGTATATTCAGAAGCCCATGGCTAGATTAGAAATCAAAGCATGTCCTTAGTCTCAGCTGTGGCGCAGCCCACTGAATTCAGTATTCCATTTAAATGCACTTAAATAAACCCCACAGGCAGTGCCCAATATATAGCTTACATTATATGTAATTTTTTTTCACTTAAAACTAAACCATATTCAAGCTGTCACACTTTCAAAGCCTCTTGACTTCAACTGATTACTGAAAGGTTTTGAAAGCATGAAAAGAGTTACAGAGATTTATATCCTATTTTTAAATGGATTTCTTCAAAATAAAGACAAATTTTAAGGCTTAATTAAGATCATCATCAAGAACTGGTTATTTTTATACCAAATGACGCTGTGGGCTTTATGGGCCTAACAATCAAATATGCAATATATTATAATAATATAATAATATTATAATAATTTTTTTGAGCAATACAGTGGTGTTTTTCAGCACATCATGTATTTTAGTGAGAAACAATCAAAATGAACTGTTAAAAAAGTGGTTCTGAGCTTCCATTAGGCACAAACCTACCAGTGTCCAGTGCACCTAAATATTAAGCCACTAGTCTTCCTGGTTGGGCCTGGTTGGGTAACAGATCATGCAATAAGTGCTGGCTAGAGTCTAACCCAGAGGCTCTGAATATCTCTGGGTCAAACCAACCCCTAACATAAGCAAAACTTCACCAAAGAAGGGGAAGACCTAAATTTTCTAAAAACTTAATCACTTAACAAATTGACACACAAAGTCTATCACTTAACCAGATCCCAGCAAAAATAGTAGTATACACAAGAACAAAAGATGTTTTTATACTATTTTAGTTCTAACTGCTTTAGTATTTCATATTCATGAAGACTGACAATGCAAAATAAGGCAGGTTGCAAGTTAAACAGATAGACTGGAATTTAAATGTTATGACCAAAGTAAGGGTTACAGGAGATTTATGATCTATGACTGTGTCTGAGCAGGTGTACATAATCCTTTTTTAAAAAGCTCCTATTTCTCCTATTGATACCTACCTTTACCTTAAGCAAACACACATCAATAAATTCTGAATCTTTGGAAACCATTGCTTATTGTAAGGTGAAGTCTGAACAGAACGGGTAACTGCAACACTGTTTTCAGTCACCACAATTTTTAAAATGTGTGTTTTCTGATATTTACTTTTAAGAAAAAAAGATAAAACTTATTCCACACAAACATATACATAACGATTCTGATAAGAGCAAGCACTGGACAAACAAAATGTAGAAGTAAGTGTGGGTAAGTGTGTGTGTGTGTGTGTGTGTGTGTGTGTGTGTGTGTGTGTGTGTGTGTGTGTGTGTGTGTGTGTGTGTGTCCTTTACATTGTGTTGGACTGCTGTATTTCCTGCCTTTGACATATGTGCACTGGAAATAGGCACCAGCAAACCTATGTGAAACCACAGGGCCCAAAGCAGATAAGATAATTGATGTAAAATCTGAGAAAAACCTTGGGTAAAGCCACACTGAACTGATCTTTAGTTTAAAGCAGAAGGAATTAAAGGACATCCATCCATGCCTGATCTCACCCACTGGACTGTCGGGGGAAAATGGAGTTATAAGACAAAAACCCATGCATCCACCCATACACCTCCACACTATCACACCCATGTTGTGATATTTGCATGATTATTCTGATAATCTCATGCTTATCTAAATGCTTATGTTTATACATACATTTACCCACAATGCCAAGCAATTTTACCATATATTAGATCACAGATGAGACAGGAATGAAATTGGATAAATGCCAGAGCCTTTAATTTGAAGCAGTCCTATTGTCTAGGGGATGATAAATTATCTCATTTTGTTGCATCTGATTTATCATATGACTCTAAAGGCAGCAGCTGATAAGTTATAAGCAGTATACAGTCTTAGAAGAGTGTATGTAAGAGCATGCATGTGTGATCATATCAGGGGAGAAAGACAAAGATTTGGAGCCATAAAGATTCCGAAAATACAATCTCAAAAACGTAGTTTGTGTTTTAAAAAAATCAGTATTATAAATACAGGAATTAAAGGACTGCTTACATAATGGAGAAAACAATTCAAGCTGCTACAACTTGTATGAGATCACCTCAGGACAAGGAGCCGGCTCAGATCGAGCAACTGGTGGAGCAGATGCTCAGACCAGAGCAGATGGAGGATGATTATGGGATTGACATGACTGATTCTTCTCTCTCTAAAATGTAGTGGGAACTTCAGATGTAAAATGCCAATGTCTGCAGATGTCCTCAAAAAGGAGCAGAGATGTCAGAGTGCATTCACACGTCATCTTGAATTTAATGCACAAGTCTTGTAGCAGTCCACCATACCGTGAAGACTACCGGTACAGTGTACAGTGTTTTCAGTTCAAACTGAACCTTTGCAGTGTTTCTGAATATACACACACATATTCAATCTATTTCCTGCACTTGAGACATTAAGTCAGGTGTGTGATTCAAATACATCTCAATATCTTTTGTTTATGTTGCATTTTCCATTATAATGGGATAACAAATATAAACATTGTAATTCTCTTAATTGATGATAGTGTATAAGAAATTAAGAGTCTCTTTATCCTATTTGTAATTTTACTGTAAATAACTCATTACTACTACTACTAAAATTACTACTAACATCCTCTCAGCGCTGTAGATGTCAGTGTTGTAAAAACGATGTTCGCTCTCTCTCTATATGTACATATAGATAGATAGATAGATAGATAGATAGATAGATAGATAGATAGATAGATAGATAGATAGATAGATAGATAGATAGATAGATAGATAGATAGATAGATAGATAGATAGATAGATAGATAGATAGATAGATAGATAGATAGATAGATAGATAGATAGATAAAAAAAGATTAAAAATCCCACCCATAAAGAACACTGATTTCCTATACTGGCCGGGACAGAGCAGTAACGAGGTTATCTCTCCTCTGTCAGACACATACACCACGCGCTGCATGGAGAGTGACACTCTCCTTCTTTTGCATGCGCTTCATGATTTGCCATGCACAGTCACTCCTGTGCTTCTTCACAAAGCTGCTGGCACACCTTCTTGCCTGCATCTCATTCACTCGCCATGTTTGCAAATGCCTCCACAGCCACCTGCTGTTGTGGATGTTGAGCTTTTTTGTGGCACCATGTGTTGCACCATTGGCAAAAAATGTCCCTTTATTGTCACATTTCACTGTGTGTGGTCTCCTTGTCTACAATTGTTGGGACCTGTGCAGCTGAAACTGGTGAATCTATATAAATACAGGAGTGATGATCTAAGGCAAGACTCAAAACAAATACTTACATGAAAAAAACAAAACTCCTAAACATGTTCCGACTTCCTTCCACCCACCCACCTTCAAACTCCAGCAGAAGCATCCCCCAAAACCTGGAGGACTCATACAACTTTCTCAATTACAGCCCAATGATTCTACCATTTGCATTACAAATATAAATCTGTTACTAAACAACTAATAAGAACACAAAAACTACAACTATTTGGCATTGAAACTGTCAGAAAAGCAGTAAAAAAAATAGAGAAATGGTATTAATTTCAGTGCACAGAAATCAATGCCTTAACTGAGCCATATGGTTACAGCTGATCCTCAAAATAGTTACATACATTGTCTTATTAAGTAGTATTAATAAAAACACAAAAAATAGAGGCACTTTTCTTCTTCTTTCTTGGACAGAGGTACAACAGTGGCAATTGGCTTGGTAATTTTTGCAATCATGAGTTTTAGCTGAGTGCTACATGTCTGCAATCGTGTCACCATAGGATGAAAGTTTGTTCTCAAATGGCTCCTGAGCTGCCGTCACCTCTTGTTTGACTGCACTAGAGATGATGGATTCAGAGTTTTTGTAGAGTTAATGTCTGTATGCATTTCACCCATCATTTCCCTCATGCGTCCCGCATCAGCAACAGGTTTCTCTGGTGACTCTGGCTCCAGAGAAGGCCGGGGCTTGCTACGGCCTGCTGAGGTTTCCCTCAGTTTTCCATCATAAAGTAAAGATATGAAAGATGCTTTTTATCATTTTTTTGTGATTAAAAATAGTAGATAATGGCAATATCAGATCTCAAAAATGGAAACAGTTATCAAAGTGTGTTATTATCATAGGTGAAACGTCACATTCCAGCATAGGCGAGGCAAAACGCGTACTACATCTCACCTGCTCAGCAGTGCCCCCCACTGAGTCACCTTATCATGTAATGTGCTTTTAGCCATCCAGTTGATAGATGTCTTTATGTGTGGAAGCTTTCAGTCGGATTAAGGCATACAGAGTGGTGACACAGAAAAACAGCCAGAAGGAGAAAGATGGAGACAATCGTAGTATTAGTGTAGTAGATCCAGAATATAGGGGAGCAGAACAGACGAGAGAACAGCTGGCCCTTTCGCCCCTCAAGAAACTGGCAAATGCTCTTATTATGAAATCAAGATGTAACATGTATGAAGACGCATCAAGTAACCCCTACAGTAAAGGGCTTTAAGGCCCTTGAGGATGTTCTCCAAGACATGACAATAAGAGTAGAAGATGTCAGTAATGTGGAGGCCCTGCAAAAAATGTACCAAGATGATCTCATCTTATCAGGAAAGTCTCACAAATAAATGAAATGAATAAATGTTTCCAACACCTTGGTACACGTGCAAAAATGTGTGTAAAGGATATGTATGCCAAAGATGACTACATAGCAAGGTCAAAGAAGGGGAAATAAAGACAATGTCTTCCACTATTCTGCTCCTGGCAGAAATTAGGTTATGTGTCACTCTTCCACTCTTTTGCTCATCCAGCTGAGATTGTGAGCCAGGCGACAGTGAGACCAAAAGAAAAGCAGCGATACTTAGCATGCTTAGAATGGGTTGCAAAGCTCCATTATAGCTCAGTCAGTGAGCCATGCTTTGTTGCTGCTCTGTGACCCATACATCTGCAGAGAAAGACGCTGTTAGTTGAGGGTCAGCGGCGGGGACTTTCAAGCACAAAGTGGAAATTGTCATATTTAGGTTGCTCCAACACAAGACTAGTGCAGTGTGAGCTTTTTCAAGTTAATATTGGTGTCTGTGTGCTGAATACCAACCACCATCTGACACCAGTCTGAGCGTTGGCTCTGAACTTCAGTACATCCTCCTTTCTCCCTTCATTCTAATCATGTAGTCAAAGTCATTGTTTGTCACTGTATGTCACAGGGTGGCACAATATAAGGAAGGCTTAAATATTTTTTCACCGAATGACTTTTGATCCTGAACACACTTGCCAGAAGACAAAATAAATGAGCTTTGCTGTTAGAGGCTCAGACAAATTCCATTCACGTTTCAGCAGACACAATATGATGAACAACCAGTTCACACCACACTCACCATGCATGTTTTTGGACTGTGGTCCTCTGAAAACTCATGCATGCATGGGTCGATTATGCACAGCTCCACAAAGGAAGGCCCATGGCCCAGATCAGGTCCTCCTTGCGATGAAGTGATAGTGGTAAGCATTCACAACCTTGTTGCCCCATCCCCACATAACCTGCTTATATTTCATCCCCTTGTCTCCCCCATGTGTTTGCACCAGCCTCCTGAGTGTTCTTAAATCCACTAGAGCAGCCTCCTGTGTCCCGTGCCCCAGCCTCTCTGCAGAAGTATGGCTGACTCTCCAGCCCTGTAACGGCTGTTTCCTGCTCTGTTTTCCCCACATCCATTTGTGAGTCTCTTCAGAGCCTCTAATGTAACAGCCACTTTGGGGATACATCTGCCACAGCAGTTCACCAGTCACAGGAAACCTCAGCCACAATTTTGGCACTGAGCGTGTTCTTTCTGATATCTCCATGTATTCATTTGTTGTTTCTGTTATGCACATCATGTCAGTATCCTTTAATCACAAGTTTGGTGTGAAAAATTTGGATGGACCAACCCAAGGGATTAATTAAGTTTTTCTTTCTTTCTTTCTTTCTTTCTTTCTTTCTTTCTTTCTTTCTTTCTTTCTTTCTTTCTTTCTTTCTTTCTTTCTTTCTTTCTTTCTTTCTTTCCTTCCTTCCTTCCTTCCTTCCATCCATCCATCCATCCATCCATCCATCTACCTACAGCATATTGTACAATATTTCAAGTCCAAGAGCAGTCCATTAAAATACCTGCCTGCTCCAGGCTGGTGGCCCACCACGTGTTATGCTACATTTACCCAAATGCAGAACTACTGCAGAATATGGAATCAAATTCTGGGCAAATGGTAGATAATAATAGGTGACTACTTCCTAAGCTCTAAATGGCCATATTATTTGTAGAAAAATCATGTAGGATTTTAGTAAGCGTCTCAAATATAGTTGCATGTTTGCTTCGTTGTAGCGTTTACAGTTTTACTTTCATTGTACGGCCACTTTGCAATATATGAGACTCAGTGGCTCTGACTGGGAATGATGAACACTCACGAGTGTGTCCATTGCATAATTAACACTGTTTTCACTGTTTCCTTGTTGACTTTGACTCTCTCGATCCTCTCACTTTGTCTTTCTTGCATGTCTCGTTGAACAACTGTAATTCATGTAGTGAACATGCTCAATGCGGCTGATGAAAGGTACCATAAAGACAAGAAAAGAAGTGCCAATTAAAATGTAACAAATCCTGTAAAGTTCAGTACAATGAGATATTAGTTGCACTTTTGACCTGTCATAGTGCGACTCCCGTGAAACTGTGAGTCGTCTGAGAATTCATTAGACTATTGATTGGCTCACAAAGTATTAGGAATACCTCCTATGGTAAGTTGACTGCATAGCTCTTATGCCAAGGACAACTTAGTTTAAGGACAACTCAAAATGCTTTTACATCAATAAATTCTACCAGGCGGGGTCCACTCCCCACAAACCATTACACACAGCATCTGGAGTAATTCTGAGTTTTGGATCCATCTCAAAGACACCTTAAAACACTGACTGCATGGTCAGATCACTGGCACCACCAACCACGTTTTACAGAGCAAAAGGGTTTATCTTTGCAAATGACAGACTATGTTAATTCCTCTGATGCTAAAATTTATGTTTGTCCCTACAAGATCTGAAAACAGCAAATCTTCTAAACATTTTTTAATGGCTTAACTTAACCCAGGTGCAGAGATCATTTGTTCCATGATGGCAAAATATAACTACTTTTAAGTTAGATTTTCAGATACGATCTATGTTAAGCGCATTGCTAAATTAAGGACTCCCACTAAACAACGCTTCACCTTCAGCCATCTCCGTACACCAGTTCATCTCATTCATTGTAATCTCCTTCATAAACTGCTTGTATCCTCTGGAAAGCAAAGAGAAAGGTGAGCATCAATTTGTTCTGTCCTTGGCAACAGTTGGTCGGGTAGAGCAGCCCGTTCAACAACAACCAATGTCGTTCCTTATCCCGCAGCTACATGTGTGCTGATTGAATTAGATGAAACTGATGGTTTAATTTTGCTGTTTCACTTGGTGTGTCAACCACAATGTAACACAACCTGGAGCATCCTGGTGTCCTATTCACAGGACACTAATAAAGCAAAGCACATCGGCTGCCTGATCAGCACCCTTAAAATACTCCAAAGGTTCCCCACAGACATAAATAGAAAGGTTACTCTACTTTACTGAAAACATCACACATTGATCAAAGGCTTGAAAGCAGGAGAGAACCAGGATAACTGTGTGCATGCATGAGACAACGGATTATACTTATCCCTTGTAGCGTGGTTTAATCTATTTTTTGCAGCAGTAAACTGTGGATGGCTGCTTGTACAGTGGCACACCCCCTTGCTGTGGAGTACTCATTGGTCCTTGTTTCAGTCATGGAGGTCAAGCGTGAGATGCCTGCAATTAGATGTCAGGTGGCTCTGACATGAAATTAAGATAACTGTTGAAGCTGATTCTTACACTGGTTGAAAGTATTTGTCTGATTTTTTTCTGCAATAGTAATGAGCCTCAGATGTATGTTATTTTGTGATTAGCATTCAGCCTGCTAACTTACTAAATTTAGATGTTGAGCTCACTAACAATTATACCTGATAATACTGCTTGGGTTAACGCTTTTAACATGTGATAGCTTTATTTCTTAGCACCATTGCCACATAGCATTATGAATTTCAGTTACACTGGCAATCGAAAGGGCCGTCTTGAAGGTTTTTATTTTTACTTTATAGTTTTTATTCCAATCTGTAAACCTGTTTCTTTCTGCTTTAGAGTTTTCCTTTGGGAGGAAACTACGGTGTCCTCCCAAAGTCAAAAAACTCTCGTTTGTCCCTCTGTATGTGTGTGTGTGTATGTGTGTGCAGCTACAGGGTATGTGTAGCACAGTGGTGGGTGCTGCTGCCTCACAAAATGAAGCCTGCCAATCTGTGTCCCAAGCTTAGCAATTTCGATGTACAGTTTCCATGTTCTCCCTGTCCATGCACGGGTTTTCTCCAGGTACTGTTTATTTTCCAAAATCCAAAAACATGTGTTGAGAAATTGGAAACTAAACTGCACCTAGATGAGATGATGAATGATTATGAATAGTCCCTTATTAGTTCTTTATAAACATGAGAGAATGAATATGAGCTTTGTGATGGACTGGTGACCTGTTCAGTGCATATTCCCTGGCACCAGCGGGCTCCTGTGACACCACTGGGTACAAAGCAAGTAAAATAATTGATTGTAGGATGGATGGATGGATGGATGGATGGATGGATGGATGGATGGATGGATGGATGGATGGATGGATGGATGGATGGATGGATGGATGGATGGATGGATGGATGGATGGATGGACTTTTGGAGCCAGCATCAGTGGCCATTTGAAGAACTGCATCCCCTGGACCTGTCACGCTGGCCTCATTCTGTGTGTTGGTGCCTATGTCTTCCCATCGGCATTGAGTGGATTTATTCACTTCGGTGCATCAATTCATCAAAACATTTGGTAGTAGAATAGAGCATACAGAAAATAAAGATGGCCTAATCACACAAAAAGCATCATTTGTTTAGGCTCGTGCAATTCCATCAATCCTACTTACTATCTAAATTGGAAAATCACAGACTGAAAATGATTGAATTGCTGCTTTACTGTGTTTCACAAAAGGGTTACAACGGGTTACAAAAAAGGGGTTACAAAAAGGTTTTCAGTATCACATCTCAATTGAATGGTTGGTCCACTAGACCACAAATATGCCAGGCCCCAGCATATGAAAATCCTAAAATAATTTCACAATTCATTCATTATTATAATTGAAAAATGAATGAAGTTTCTATCTATATCTATCTATCTATTTATCTATCTATGCATCCACAATATGCTGTGTGTGTGTGTGTGTGTGTGTGTGTGTGTGTGTGTGTGTGTGTGTGTGCGCGCGCGCGTGTGCCTGCACATCTGCAGCATCTGGCTCTTGATTTCTCCTGCAGGGTGGTGAGGGCCTGTCTGGTTTGAAATGAAATGAACTTGGCTCGCGGAGAAATGCACCAAGTCCCCGCAAAACGTCGCATTGACGCGCTGAGTTTGCACTCACACTGCGTACAGCCCACAGCTGCTGCTGCTGCTGTTAGTGCTGCTGCTGCTGCTGCTGCTGCTGCTGCTGCTGCCGGAGCCAGCATCCTGATGAGGATGATGTCAGTGCTCAAGGATGGGGACATATTAGCCCAACATCAGCCGGGAGGGAAACGACTCCACGGAGCTCCTAGGAGCCTGCAGGCAGCAGCAGCCCCGTGCTCGCACCACTCAAGCGATTGGCAAATAAACCCCTCATCGGCTAATAAGGAGCGGCGTGCACGCGTGCAATTCGACGTGTGCACAGGCTGCAGAACGCGATGACCGAGGCACGGTGTTGCTCCCGTCTCCCGACCGTCGCACCGGTGTTAAAATGAAAGCGGCAGGGGAGCACCTCGGTGGGGAGGAGGGAGGTGGCGAGAGGGGGGTGGGTGGGTGGGGGGGGGAGAAGAAGAAGAGGGAGCCGCCGCGGGAGCGGAGTCGGGTCTTACCGCGGAGTAGCAGGCTCTCGGGCCGGGCCTGGCCATCCTGTGCCGGGGACGCGAGCAGAGAAGGCTTGCCGCGAGTGGTTTCCCAATGACGACATCGGAAATGTGCAAAAGGTAAAACTGCAATATCCGCCTCATTGGTCAGGCAGATTTTTTTCACCCCTCTCCGCCTCCTCCCACTCCTCTCCTCTCCTCCTCCTCCTCCTCCTCCTCCTCCTCCTCCAGAGCGTTACATCCTCGGTGGATCTGCGCAGCCCTGCTGCACCATCCACACACTCACGCACGCACGCACGCACACACACACTCACACACACACACACACACACACACACTCTCTCTCTCTCTCTGATTCCTGCCTGCCTCGCTCCTCCATCTGTTGGTCTGCAGTCTTTAAATCATCGTAATTATTTTAGTACAAACGAACAGGAGTGAATCCATTGACACTGACTTCGCCCTTTGTACACGTGGCCTACATGGTGCAAATGATTCACTATCAAAGTCATTAGCAATGGTAATTAATTGGAGATACCTACAATGGTACAATGAGTTATTTTTTTCTTTTCTTTTATTTTCGGTGAGCTAAACATGAGGACGAGTCCGAGCCTGTATGGGGCTCCAAGCTAAATTTGTTTTTTTCCCCTCCTCTCTACTAGTGTCACCTGTGTGTGACTGACACTGTCAGATCATCAATATAGTTTTGATGTAACCACAAAACCGGTATCATTAGTTTTAAAACTTAAATTTAAGTTTAATGTTTGTTTTTTTTTAAGCCCTCGTTTTGGGACCCTTAGTGGCCATGGGGTCTCAAGCAAGCTGGCTTTGGTGAGGACCGTTGGGCTACTGCAAATAAAGAGGAGCCAGAATGAGACATGTCCCCTGGTCTAGTTGACAGAGGCTGCCCAGTGACCAATGCAGATGTGGTAGTGGAGTAAGCAGCAATAATTAACCATTCCTAACCAGATTTTTTATTCAATTTTGCATATATTATTTGCACAGTGCATGTAAATGTTAAAGTTTTCAATCATAATGGACCACTTGCGTAACATAGTGTGCTGTAAGTTACTTCTGACCTCTTCGAGGTTGTGTAATTAAATTACTACATTAGAATAATAGTTTGTTCAGATTTGTATGTCGTTTTGTATGTGTTTGTAGTGTGATCATTTCATCACTGATCAATTAGTCGCTCGCCTGACTTAGGGTGCATTCCAGGCAACCTGTAACTCATGTTTTTCTGACCTGCTACCTGTGAAAGTGCAATGGAACAGCAGTAAAACCCGTAACTTCCCACTTGCAAAATCCCAGTTATGACTTGTGATGTCACTCTAAACAGAGCGACGCTCTAGCTAGTTTTCAATACATGCAGCTATACAAAAACTGTAGCGACCCTGCAGTAATCTTTGTGTTATAATGTTTTACTGTTCTGTGTTTTCTGACTGTCAGTGAATGTGCATGGTATGGGTAGGCATGTGGTTGGAAGAGAACGCCTATGTGAGTGTGTGTAAATGAGGAGCTTAGAAAATGTGACAGCGGTCAGATAAATTTGTTGTTTTGGCATGGTTATGGCCGATGATTCCTGTGAAAAAGGAAAGGCCTTTTTGGGTCAACATTGAATCATCAGCCGGCAGTTTGACCAGTTTAAATGAAAAGAACCATGTTCACCATGTTTGTTTACATCTTACAACCAGGGTCCCTTGTGCTCAGTTTGCGTGTAACTTGCCTGAAACGCTATAAAGTGTTAAATCGTGACTCATAGGTCAGAAAAAACACAAGTTAATGCAGCAAAATGAATGTTTTGTAGTTTACAGGTGCATTCAACAGCAACATGTCATCTGGGGCGTAGCTCGTGTGCATTGGACATGAGGTCAGTGCATCCTGCACTGACAGGAGCTGCCCAGGTATCTGTCTCCATCTTTGGGCTAAGATGCTGGCACAGCAGAAATGACACCATGCGTCATGTCTCTCTCTCTCTCTCTCACACACACACACACACACACACGCACACACACACACACACACACACACACACACACACACACACACACACACACACACACACAGACAAGGTTTGATTGCTCTGCAGGAGGCAGCACAGATAAGTAGGTTGATACTTTCCTTCAGATTTAATACCTCAGGTTCTACAGATCATTGTTACTACATGTACAGTATGTACAAAATAAGTACATAAAGTAAATGTATGTAGTAGTAAAAGTAAGAGAAAATATTTTTTGTGTTACAGCACTGTTACTTGTGAACTGATATGTTTAGTGGCTAGCTGAGGAGGATTGAGTCAAACTCTTTTTGACTTAAATACTAAGATGTGTTCATTCCTTTATCATGTCCTCAGTGAATAGACTTATTGTTTGAAAATTGTTTGAAATTTTTTTAAACAGGACTGTTAGATACCCAGAACCTTTAAAGGGGTCATATTATGGTAAACTCACCTTTCTATTGTATATTTGCTTATCTGGAATTCGTCCTGACCCCTTAAGCTTAAGTTTCAACCTCTAAGTCAATGTTCAGTAGAGTGCCATAGTCAGAAAAAGTGTCTCTAAAGGAGCCGTTTCGATTTCAGTCTCCCTCTTATGTAACAAGCAGGTCGATTTGCATAGTCCTGCCCTCACTCCCTTTACCTCATTTGCCACAGCAAGGATCCGAAATTACCGTGTCTTCATTTCACTTGGATGCACCAGCCCTTCTGTTGCAATAGTGCATCATATAGCTCAGTAGGCAAAGCCAACATCCAACTTCAACTTTAACATCAACTTTTATTCATTTGACGTGCCAGTTCATATCAAACACTATGTCAGAGTAAGCAAACATGTATAGTCCCACAGTAAAGACCCCCTGCCCTTAGACCCTCACATCTGCTGAGGAGCGACTCGTTTCGACTCTCAAAAACCCTGACTGTTAGTTTTCTGACCTAACATTACTTTTAGACACAAAGGAACCATGTCAAAGAAGCAGAAATGACTTCCTCAATCAACTCAGTCAACTGTGTTAATTACTTATTATTATTATTAAAGACTATTTACAAAAAATGAAACCAATTAAGCACAAAACCAATCATCATTAAGAACCATGATATCTTATAATATCTTATATATCATCATTAAGAACCATGATATCTTATAAGTTACTCACATGCTTCATCTCCAGTGTGCTTAGTTACATTTCACCACTAGCAGTTCCATGTAACGCAACACTCAGATGACTTCTGTGTGGCTTCAGGCCCAGTCCTCCACCTCCCTCTCTCTCTCTCTCTCTCTCTCTCTCTCTCTCTCTCTCGTTCTCTGACCGCTGAGGCCATTAATGGTCGGCTTGGGTTACACACACAACTGTTAGTGATCCATGCTCATAAATATCCTGCTCCTCATTCATTATTGCAGAGCTGGCCGCTGGTTGTGAGCATGTGCAGCCAGCCAGGCTGCCGGCAGGTGAAGCCAGCAGTGTGGAGGGGGCAGCAGGGCCAGGATGGACATCTCCGTTCTGCCCAACAACAATGCAGAGAAGTTTCTGCAGCTGGACGTCGGGATATTGCCAGCTGTACATGGCATGTTTCAGGTGGGGGCGGTCATGTCCAGCCAGAGACGCTGGCAGAACAAACTCTACACCCAGGTATGGACCACAATCAGCCATGCTTTTGTATGCCTGTTCTATGTGTGCTACTGTCTGTGGCTTGATTTGTAGCTCTCAAGTAAATAAGAAATTTGTGGAAAGAAAATTAATCTTCTGGTCCAAACTCATGGATGGTTCAGATGAGTTTTATTCACTGTACAGTAGAGACAGAAACTGCAAAGTTCTGTCTGCTGGTCAACTTACAGGGCAAGGTCCTATACCAAAACATCAAAGAGTAAGACCAAGACATTAGGTTGTAGGGTTGGACTGATTATAGGAGGAGTGGCAGAGCTCAGTCACATTCAAACATTACAGTTGGGCACTGCTGTCAAGACCCCTCGACATCTCTGACTACATTGAGGCAATGGCTAATGTGTCAAACTGACTGTGAGAAAGACAGCTTCTCTGAGGACTGAATTCAAGATGTCTCATAAGAATTTATATACAGTGGTTTAATAATCCATGTAAGAAGAGGAATTGAATCCATAAACATTAGAAACCACATTATATATACATATATATGTAATAAATAAACCCATAAAACATGACAATGTGATCACAACATACAAATGAAAATCCAGGTTGAAAAAATAACATGAAAGAAAGATAGAAAGAAAGAAAGAAAGAAAGAAAGAAAGAAAGAATGAAAGAAAGAAAGAAGGAAAGAAAAAAGAAAGAAAGAAAGAAAGAAAGAAAGAAAGAAAGAAAGAAGAAAGAAACAAAGAAAATGTAATTGTAATGTAAAAAGCTAGTTGTAAAAAGGTCTTAAATTAAAAATCTCTACAGAGGCTAAATAATCTGGAGAATCTTTTACGTATATCCTGAGCCCGACGTGCATCCAAGGCACAGAGTACGTGATGTGTGACCCCTGCTGGACCTGGTCAGCTGTGGAGCGGTAGTGCTCTGGATCATCAGTGATTGGAGACTGGAGAGAAGAACATTTACAGCAGCTGAGTTGGGATGAATGATCATCTTCAGTTCAGGTCAGGACAATGTTTCTCAGGCTTGTATGAGGTTGTATGACCAATCTTCTAGCAAACATCATCCCAGTCAGGGTTTGTATGAATACTTTGTCTTAAAACAAAAGAGCAGACCTGTGAATTATTCATTTGTCAGTCACTATACAGAGGGGGACAGGAGTGTGTATAAATATCTGATCTACAATTTTCTTAACATGAAAATAGCAACTGGATTATAAGATTCTTTTGGGAAGGATTTTTCTTCACTGGGGTTCC
This sequence comes from Karalla daura, assembly GCA_029224185.1. Taxonomy (NCBI): domain Eukaryota; kingdom Metazoa; phylum Chordata; class Actinopteri; order Chaetodontiformes; family Leiognathidae; genus Karalla; species Karalla daura. Next base: position 3,408,732 of record CM055201.1, read on the forward strand.
AATTGTGCAGAGCAGGCACCAAATTTGGACAAAAAGACAGCACCGTTGTATCCACCAGTACAGTTGTTATAGCCCCTACGTTATCAATATTTTCAATCTAACATTGTGAACAATTGTTTAACATATCTGGCAACACTCAGTGTGTGTCATACCCTTTGACCTTTTACCTAGGCCGAAATGAAATTTGAGCACCAGTAGGACACCGGATCACAGACACACAGGTGTGAACACTTACATGACTACATTGTCCTCTGGAGATTGGGCTCCTCGTTTTATACCAGTTACACACGTACATGTAAAGTTTGGTTTATGAAAACAAACTTGATGGAAGAATTTGAGGGACTTCTCACAAACTCTGCTCCTCATGCACAAACATTTTGAAGCCAGGCTGGTGCCGATGGTGTGGTGGAGGATTTCACCTCATACCATTAATTGAATTTCATATCCGATTTGTAGATGCACGTTATCATAAACCTCCAAGCCTGCAGTGTTGTAAATATCTTCCTGTAGTGACCCATTACTTTTCCACTCTTTTAAGAATTGCAGCACAGTGTGTTCATATATACTCCCATAGATCGATCTTCAAATTATATACTAGAGTGGTGGATAGCAGTAATTGATGCATTTATTGTGACAAGGTGTGTGGCAATCGGTCTAACTGCTGAGTAAGCACATATAAATAGTGCAGTGACACTTGTGCGTAATGCTTCATAATGGATATGCTGGCACTGTTTGAACATTACACCAATGAGCACAATACTGCCAACTTTTTTGGATGGTACTATTAATATGTCCAGTCAATGTGTCAGGTTTCCTCACTCTCTGGGAGATGAGGCCAACAGTAAAAATCAATTTTCAACAACGTCTGATTTCTCGAAAGTAAATGGAGGTTGGATGCATCGGCTGTTTCTAGTGGTAACAGCATGCCAGCACACACTGGATTTCCTTTTATTTGTGACACTGTGACCACAAAAAATACGTCTTTCTTGGCTTTCAGCTCACCCATAAGCAAAACCAATCGCAGCCAATACCACAACCATATGTGACTTTGCATATTTATTTCTATCCAAACAGTATTATACCCACTTCGTACCCACTGGTGTCGCTGGGCTCTGCTGGAGCCTGCCTCCAGTGCATAGCTATGGGAGATGGTGAAAGGAATACATCCTGGACAGGTCACCTGTACTCAGATGCCATACATGTTTGTTTCACTTCACAAAATTCCCAAAGTGGCCAAAAAACAAATAGGATGAAGCTCAAAGCTTATTGTTCTTTCTCTTTTTTTGTGCTCATCATTAGCAAATTTTGGCCCAAGTACTTTTAGTTAGGATCGTTTGCCACCTGAATCAGATCATGTCAGATCATTTGCCTAAGAGTTTTATGTTTCACCTGTGTTAATCCTAATTTTGGCAAATTTATTTAGCTTTTGTTTTAAATCTTCAGCTGGCCTCTCAGTCAACCTTGGCAGCTAAAATTGACACAAAACACACAGCTTACATTACAGTGGTGAATATGCATATTTACAATTGGATTATGAGATGTGATCAAGTTGACAAGAATGTTTGCAGTAGTGTGCGTTGATAAAAGAAATGAGGAAGGTTTGTGTTGGAGAACAGGATTAGATGGATGTACTGAAACAGCTGGGAGGGAAAGAAGATGGCAAAAAATGTCTGCAGACTTGTTGCCTACACACTGACATAACAGACTCAGCCTGAACACCGTTCACGATTAATAGGTCACACAACACAACATCCAAAGTCCCATCAGCCTGGACTTCTAAAAATATCTGATACTTTAGATGATAATAAGAAATTGATAGTTATCTACTATCTGCTGGCTGGATTTCAAATCTGAAGCCTCTGCATATGGGGCACCTCAGCGAAGTGACACCTCTGAACACCAATGTCGTAATACCACATCAAGAGATGCAATGACTTCTGCTGTGCTCTTCATTGTTCTTCCCTATGCCAACCCTGTAGCCCGTGTCAAGTTGCTGCAATACTGAGCCTTCCCAGACAACCAAACCTGATAGTGCTACCCAGTGTTATCCAGTGCTAAGTGGCCGGCACGCTCTGGTGCGTAGTTGGCATTTCAGCTACCCATAAGAAGATGGCTGCTTTCATGCAGCCAAGGAGTCAAGAGAGAAGAGCATAATGTCTCTTACGCCTGTAGTTGTCCATTATATTTCTATGTTTAATTGGACATCCAGCTGTCCATTTCAGGTTACAACAGCTTCTTTTCTTTTTTTTTTTTTCTCAACTTTTTTTCTCACATGTATCTGCACTTCATATATAGCTAATGCTAGAGTAGCTTGCCAAAAATGTACACATTTATGTAAACCCTTTTTTTTTGGTGACCCCACAAAACGAAACATACTATTGTTAAGGTCTCTTGTCTCCACAGAGGCAGGAAGGTGTGAGGCCTGAAAGCAGGTCTGGTCTACCCCCAGAAGGCAGCCCTGTGCTGTTTATGGACAGATACCTAGAGAAGCACATCACCCCAGTCACTCTGAAGTCCAACATCAAGAGGAACCCTCTATATGTGGCCCCAGGATCACTGGATGCCACGGACAACAAGCAGCCCAAGCCTTGTTGGACCATCAAGGAGTACGACACACAAGCAATCCACGGAAATCTCTCCGATTTTCTTAAGGTACTCTGTGGACTGACAGTAGTTGCAGATAAGAATTCCTGAAAATTCAACTTAAGTTCAAAAAAGTCTTGGCTTGAAGGTCTGTTTTTTTTTCCTTGTAAAAGATAATTAAATCACATTTGGGACACATTAGGTATTTATCAGTGTCACTGGACCCTATGGTCTAGGGACAACCATTGTTATTCACACTGCATTTCTTCTTATTAGCGCTCCGGGAGGAAGCACTCTTGTTCTCCTGTGTGTTTCTTCTTCTTTTTAGTGCCCCGTGGCCTCAACATAAGACACTCTTGTTCTCCTGTGTGTTTCTTCATCTTATTCGGGCCAAATTTCAGATTGTAATCTTTTCCTGAGTTTTGGGCGTACAAAGACAAATGATACATCAAAATGTGCTACTTGATTGTGAGAAGTGGAGATATTCTCCCCAGAGTGCCACAAATTGAACACGGGATTTGCAATACCTAGCAAATGTATTGTAAGGTGTTTTGGTCAGGGGAGACCAAAGTTGGATTTTTTGGCCTAAATGCAAAGCGCTATGTGTGGGGAAAAAAGGGACACTACTCATCACCCTTGACGCACCGTGCCCACCGTGAAACATGTTTGCATCATGCCGTGGGGATGATTTTCCTCAGCAGCGACAGGGAAGCTGGTAGATAAACACGGGCAATCCTGGAAGAAACCTGTTGGAGGCAGCAAAAGACTTGAGACTGGGGAGGAGATTGACCTTCTAGCAAGACAAATGAGCCTACGCATATACAAATATATAATCAAAATATATTCATATGTTACAGTGGCCCAGTTAATGTTCAGACCTAAATCCTATTTAGCATCCTTGGGAAGTCTTGAAATAGGCAAAAGGCAAAAGTGTCAGTCTCTAATTATGCAAAGCAAGTGGAGACATAAGTGGCTCTACAAAGTGAAAATATACAACTACTCACCACACGTTTCCAATTTGTATTTGTTTAAAAATTTGAAATTCATTCGTTCCACTTCACAACTGTGTGCTACATTGTGTTGGTCTATCACATAAAATCTCAAAATCACATTTGAGGAGTTTGAGGATATGAAATGACAAAATGTGAAAAAGTACATGGTGTATGAATACTTTCTCGAGGCACTGTTTATAACCTTTCAAGAATTTTATCTTAATACTGAGGAAATATTTTTTTCTTGTGGGGTCTCACTGGCAGTTTGAACAATGGCAATGGCACACTCAACTGCGGCTGTGGAATCAGTGTGCAGCTGGATGAAGTCCTCTCAGCTGGTTGGAATTATGGTTCAGTGTGAGGTTTTGATGAGGATTCACCCTGTGTCTCCCTTCAGTTAGTTAAGTAAACTTTAAGCGTATGTAAACAACTTTCTGCTACGTCCCTGCCTACAGTAGTGGTTGAATAGCTCTGCATGGCGGTGCCCTGGCCTCCAGCACCACCCTGAGCATAAAACTGGAGTTAGCTTCAACCATGTCTTGTCTTTTAACTCCCAAACTTCAATTTCGTTCACCTATACGACACAGAAAAGACAAACATAATGATAACATCCAGGCTGGACTGTTGAAGGTCATTATGACTAACCTCTGATGGACCCAAAATGCTACAGCCCATATTGACATACCCCTATTTGCTATTAAGAGTAGGCACAACACTTTCCTTTTTGATGAAACCAAACACAAAACCTGGCACAGGCTCAATCTAGACCACCTTCAGTCCTGCTGCCCCAGACAGCTGGCAATTCCACGGAAGTTTTCTCGGCAGGCTTCCTGTCTTCTCCTCTTCCTTTCCATCTGCACAGATTCATTTCCCAACACTACTTGTTTATTGATGTCTTTCTTTCCTGTTATCCCTCCTGTCCTTCCTGTAATTTGTTCTCCTCCCCCCCCCCCCATCATATTCCTAAGTCCCTATCTGTGAACTACTTGCGGTAATAACATTCATAGCACTTGTACTGCTACGGGTATTATTACTACGACTACTACCGCTACAATGAGGTCAGTTCTAAGCTCAATACTGATGTTATTTCATTTATTTATAACCAATCCTGCCTCTGGTCATTATGATGTAAATGAGATAAGAGAACATAGGAAAGATAGATATAGGTTATAGGTGGTTGTTTTTATTAACCACAATTGTTTTCACTTTCTTTAAGGAGGAGGAGAAGACACCCAAAGATTTGGACTTCTGGCTCGAGGATCTCTACACACCAGGATTTGACTCTTTACTCAAGAAGAAGGAAGCAGAGCACAAAAGAAAAAGACATTGTAAAATCCTGTCTGTAGCCATTTTTTCAATTTCTGCTGTTCTTATTGTCATCATTGTACCAATAATGGTTTTACAAAAGACAAACTAATTTCTTGTTTGACAGTAGCTATTGCCCCACCTACTGGGAACAGGAAATGACATTAAAAATGGTCCTCATTTTATGCAGGTGGCCCAACCTGCATCGCAATTAAACTTACATTTAATTAAAATGTTTTATTAAAAATTGAATTAGAAATGAATGAAAAAAACATAATTTCCTTCGAGATCAAGAAAGTATCTCCACTATCTATCCATCAATCAGTCTATCTGTCTAAACGCCTTGAGATCTTGATATGTGACCATAGCAACAACACCAAATGTCACTGCCATGCCATCACCTCAAATTCTGGTGTTGGGTCTGTCACTGTAAGGGTCTAAACATGCCCAAGAAAGTTAACTTTGCCATCTCTTGCACCAGACCTGTGTCATACGACAATGTACAACCATCCTGATGCAGATATATGAAACCGACCCTATAGTGCCCTTGACCATATCCTAAACCCATCAAGAAGTCTGGAGATACGCTCTTATTCGCTCAGATGCTCTGAGTCCTTGCCTACAGCCCTAATTTTCTGTGGTGTCATTTAAATAATGGCTTAGTTAAGGCGTCAGTCTGTGGTCCCATTTTGGATAGTAAATAATTCACATATAAAAGCAACCGCAGGCACCTAAAACCAACCTGTTGGAAAATCAAAACTCGTAAATGCCTTGTGTACAAAGTCCTATTTCATATTGCCAGCCTAGAAGCACTTTCAGCAATGTTGACTGGATGCTACATATCAATATGGCACGTCTGTATGACCTCTGACCCAATCTTCTGTTTGCTTTGGAAACATCCTGGATTGCTGTTTTACGTGTGTTTTACAGAAACAGCGACACATTTCAGATTCCATTTTTTTGTATGATTTAATGTATCGAAAGGTGGAGTAGGCGACTTCTAAAAATGGCTCGAGCAAGATACTAAATTAATTCCTTCCGGAGGAGCTTTTGTATCTTGAAAATGTTCGTATTGTGAAAATAAGAAAATTTGTATGCCCACATCCTATTAAGTGTAAATATACACCTTTTTTTAATAGAATATTAAAATGTATGACTGTTTATAAGTGCAAAAAGGAACGGGAGGACCAGTGTTGAGCGGCGCTCTCGATTTCGTTTTCGTATCAAACATTTTTTCATTAAATGGGGCGGAAATTGGCTCTTTTCAAAGCCCATTTCGTATTCAGAATTTCTCATGTAACGGGGCGTTGGTAGGTCGAGGTTCCACTGTACACAGTGTGTACAGGTGTGTACTACACACCTCTGAGGCCACACCTCCAGAGCGCAGGAACAAAGCGACAAGTGTTGCCTTCGCAAACCAGCACACCACCACAGCCTTGCATCACTAACTTTCCACTCGCTTCTTCTTCTTCTTCTTCTTCTTCTTCTTCTTCTTGAACTGGCGCGTGGCGTCCAGCATGGCGGTACCTTCCCACCAGGTGTTGTGTTGATCACTCGCGTTGCCGCAGAGGAACAACGGATGGAGGCACGGGTGGATTGACCAATTGTATATAACTGTATATAAGCCTAACGCAGCTGGATGGCGTCACTCGAGGATGACTCGTTCCCCACACGACTGATTTGTTTCATCTTTATTGAAAAGCATTTATTTTCATTTATTTAGTTGCAATCGGGGAGAATTTCTAGCAAGTCGGCAACAAGAGCTCCAGAGTGAAGTCACCTACCCCACCTTTAATCAATGCCCGTGAATTTTGGCAAACTGAATGTTTTATTGTACCTGTAATACATTGTTAATTGCCGATTCAGTTTAGATATGCTGTGACGAGGTGTGTGGCAATCAGTCTAACCCTACTCCTGTACCACTGTGTAGCATATCGCAACCATTTCACTTTTCCACCGTCTCTTCCCTGCATGCAATTCGATTTTTGCCAAAAGAAACAACAGAAACTTGTTGAATGTCAAACAAAAATGATTTGAACATGAAACTAATTGAAAAAATAAAGCTTTGAACTTGCAATCAAATAATTTGTCAAGTATTGGTTTCTCTCCCTCCACTCAGACTTGTGGTGACTCTCAGCTCAGTGGTATCTCTTGACTTGTTGCTTTGCAGTTTTGTCACAAACCTTCTTGGGTGGGCAGGCTTCTTCAGCAGAGCATCCCCAGTGGCTGCTTGGATTTCAGGCTCAGTCCCTCGGATGTTATGTGTAGGTAGCGGGCGCTCTGATCGACCCTGCCTCGATGACATCACTGACGTTTTTATGTTTTCTCCAATTCCCAGTTTTGTTTCTTGCGGCACGGATCTAATCCTATAATCCCCGCACATCAGTGGCAATGAATAATACAGATGAAAAGTCAGATGTAACGGATTTCATTCGATTTATTTATTGCAATAAAGATGTACAAAGTATCGGTAATCATAAATGTTAAAATGTTAGAAAAAGCATATCTGTGACTGTTAACAGTACAGTGTATCAAAACATTTATGCTTCAACCGGCTGGGTCGATTCCATCCATGTTTGAGTGAAAGCAGGAGGAAACAGGTTTGATCCGCTTTTGTTGTCACGTCTTCTCAAAAGGCATTGAAAAGATGGAAAAAATAAACACACAGACTCAAAGAGAGAACAGACTGCTAAAATCAAAAAGGCAACAAAACAAAAATCAACATGCAAATTAACTTACAGCCAAAACCGAGATATTAAAGACAAAAAAAGTGGAGAAAATTATGAACTAAAATAAATACCTTTCTCCGTACTGAAAGTCTACATAATTGTTCCTCTCCTTTAATGAATACCATTAGCATACTAGATTTATTTACAAGTTAGGTTATGTTTTGCTGTGTGGACGAGGTCGGCCACTGTGAGATATAAAGACCAGTTTATGATTTTATTACACCATCGTCCAGCATCATGGATTAATATGCGACTGATGGGAGTGACTGGAGAGAGAGAGAGAGAGAGAGAGAGAGAGAGAGAGAGAGGAGAGAGAGAGAGAGAGAGAGGAGAGAGAGGAGAGAGAGAGAGAGAGAGGAGAGAGAGAGAGAGAGAGAGAGAGAGAGAGAGGAGAGAGAGAGAGAGGAGAGAGGAGGAGAGGAGAGAGAGAGAGAGATGGGCTTTGGCAAAAGGAAAAAAAAAAGAGAAAACATACGTACAATAATCGGGAGGTGTCAAATGATGATGCAGCTGACATACAGTATGAATACAGGTGACATTTGGTTTCTCCAGCAGAACACAGTAGTATTGTCAGACTGGCTTAAGAATCTAGCTAGGACATAAATGAAGAAAACACACAAACACTATTATTTGGTAGTAAAATGTTGACAGGACGGTCTTATTCTTTCACTTCATGTGACAAAGACAAAGTTCCCCTCCAGGTCGGACTGATACATTTATATATATATGTATATATAGGCATATATATATATATTCTATCATACAAATGTGGAGTAACCTGTGCTCTTGTAATGTTGCTCTGTGACAGTAGAGACTGAGTGCTTCACAGCAGAACGATGAAACGCTTATTATAAAAAAAAAAAAGACAATCCTTGATTTTGTTATGGTGCACACCGACACCCCCCCCCCGCCCTCTCCCTGTAGCTTATGGCTGTTTTCAAAACCTGTGCTGTTGTTGCCGTATTGAATAGGGAGTGGCCATAGTATCTAAAGGAGCCAGTGCACACTGCATTACAGCGCACAGATCAGCAGATTTTGTGCATGCTGGGAGCGGGGGGCCCCATCTGCACTGACAGACATGGGGCTGGAACTTTGGAGACCACTGCCAAGCAGAGTGGCAGTGCACCGATTCAGTTGTGCTATTGTACAGTCTGTAAACCGTGAAGACAGATTTTTTTCTGTTTTTTTTTTTAAAAGGCCAAAATCAAAGCTGAGCAAAAGATACAGACAGATTGACTTTAAATCCCAATTATCAAGGGCAATTATCAAGTAGTTACTTCTGTCACTGTATAGGCACATAACACATAGTGTATACGTGAATCTACCCGGTTCATTTCAAATTAAAATTACAGCCTCATTGGATCGGGCAGTGTTCAGGTCTGATTGTCAGCAGTTACCCAGTGGTATGGTTCTGGCTCTCTGCAGTCCTCTCATAAGCTGAGCTGCAGTATGGAGGGCGATGGGGTCTAGGGAAGGTTCTCTCTCAGGGCTCAAAGTCCTGACCTCCGCCCCGGTGATCAACGACGACAGTAAGTCTGGGGAGATGCTGCGCCCTGCTGGGGTGGAGGGGGGTGTGTGTGTGTGTGTGTGTGGGGAGGGGGGGGTCCCGCATTGTGCCTTAACCAAACCAGGGATGGTCTTTGAACTCGGGGTGAGAACGGCTCTACCCAGCGCATGCTTTTCACAGCCTGTGAAAGTACCGGGGGTGTACGCGGTGTACACTTGCGAGTACAGACAGCGTGTGCGGTTGATGTGTGTGCGCTGAACGATTGAGTAAGCGAGCGAGCGACAGGCCGACAGACGTCGGAAGCAGTCCGAGCAGGAGGCTGGGGGGGGGGGGGGTAGTGTTCAATATTATACAGTACATTCAGCTAACCTAAGAAGTATGTCACATTCCTCTCATAAAATTGCATACAGTATAGGACATGGGTACACGAACAGAACAAGCGGAACGCTCGACCTGCCTGCTCGTTTTTTTTTCGTGGAGATGGCGGGGAGAGGGTGGAGGGGCGCAGAGACACGAAAGTGGGATGTTAATGGAGAACCCTGTTAAATCACATCTGGCAAAAAGACCTCTGGGCCCAAGTTTCGACCGTGCCGAGGGCGGGGAAGGTTTTGGGACGACCCACCAGTGCCGCGCAGTTCTACGCTCGGGCCGCACACAACTATTCTGCCCTCGCGTCGACGAGAGACGCTCCCGACTTGCCCAGCTTTACATCCGCCGACCCGTCAAAAGTCGCTTCGGAAGCGAACCAGATCCGTCCACGTCTTCCTTTCCTTCGGCTGGGGCTTCGCGAGACAGGCTGCCCCACCACTCCAAAAAGGAACAGTTGTCATTGAACAGCAGAGATCAGCTTCAACTTAAGACACATATATATAAAATATATATATGTATATGTCCTAGGTGGTGTGGTAATCTGAAGAAGGCATGTTACAACGTGTAGTAAATGGGTGAGACCAGTGTCTGAAAACTGTGAGGCGGTCCAGCTGCGGCTCTCCTGGGAGCCACGGCACCCCCGTGAAGAGACCAATGTAAGCGGGGGGTCTTGCGGGGGGAGCGACAGCGGAGAGGAAACATGCCCTAAAGTGCTCCTGAAATGAAGTGAGGCGAGCAGATCCTTTCACGTGGAGGAACAATGAACTTTTATTACGTTTGTCAAGATCTCACGCAGCAACAAGCTCATATGCATAGAGGTATGTCTTCACTCAGCCTGCCACACATTCTGACGTCACATTCTTCCTGCCTGCCCCCTGGGGGGGTGGGGGGGGGGGGGTGGGGGTGGGGGGGCGTCCTCTCTTTTCGGTTTCTCTAGGCTTTTGTGGGGGATGGGAGATCGGCAGTCCGTCGTCACGCACCCGGACGAACGTGCAACCGAACTCAAAACAGCGAGTCCAAAACAGCGGCCTCAGGCCGAGCGCCGGAACGGACCAACGCAGGCGAACTACGGGGGGGGGGGGGGGGACTCACAGATGTATGTACAGTACAGCGGGCCGGCTTCTCTAAAAGGGGGAACAAAAAGAAACGCTGCTATTGGATTTCTGTGTCTGCGTTAACCCCACGAACCGTCCAGCCATTATGGCTCATAAGGGGGAAAGGGTCCGGTGACAATCGTTAGTTGGTAGCGTTAAGGCAAGGTTCGAACTAGCCGCTTCTCTTCGGAGGGGGGGGGGGGGGTTTAGTCAATCAGCAGCTACATGGGAGGCAGAGAGAGAGGGGAGGGGGAGAGAGAGAGTGTCTTTCCGCCCGACGAGGCTAACGACTAACGAACCATGTTCGCATCTTTTTCCGACGACGCGACCTCAAACCTTAAAGGACGCATGCGTACGCTTTTTTTTTCCTTTCTAGGCAACACGCCCGAGAGATGAACTGTGTCCTTGCTGCTGAACGGCCGAGGGCCACCGTGAGTGTCGGACAGCTTTTTAAAAAGGAAGACTCAAAAAAGGTGAATACAAAAATACCGCCCCCCCGACCCCCGACCCACCCGAACAAAACGTTGATTAAGAGTTTGAGAGGAACGAACGACGAGGTTTTCACGCAATCAAGCGGACGCCCTTCATTACCCCCCACCCCCCCCACCCCCAATCGATCCACTGGCGAGAATCACATTTAAAACTCATTAAGACGAACTATCAGGAATCAATATTCACCCGGCAGCACAGGTCGCGCTGTCAGTCGAGAGAGAGAGAGAGAGAGAGAGAGAGAGAGAGAGATTGGAATTACCACGTGTCTGATTTCAACCGGAAGGCACATCCATAAGGCTTTAGACGGTGCAAAGCTTTCTGCATGGTTCTCTCCAACGACGAGGAAAAGCGGGGGTTTGGGGGGGGGGGGGGGGGGGGGGGGGGGGTGACATCGGGACGTTCCACAAACACGACGGCGGCGTTCGGGACGTCGCGCCCGACCGCTTCGGGGCCTGAGAGAACTCGATTTGTGGCCCCGAAAAAGACGCGCGTGAAATTCGAAGAAACTAGAGCGACTTTGAAAAGGGAGAAACCCGGACAGCTCGGAATAAAAGGAGAGAAGAGGAGCAAAGTGGGGCAACCTTACAACCCTCCCCCCTCCCCCCCCCCAACCACCCCTCACCCCCAAACCTGACATTCCTGTAGGGCCCTCCCCCCCCTCCCCCCTCCCCCCCTCCCCCCCTCCCCGCCTCTACCTCCCCTCCTCTTGAATCACGTCCTCCCGCTCGTTTCCTTCCATCAGTGGCTGTGTTGTCTGCCGTCTCTGGAGTGTATGTGTGGTGCACCTCTGGGTCTGGACAGGAACTGGGATGTGTGTGTGTGCGTGCCTGTGTGCGTGCGTGCGTGTGTGTGTGTGTGTGTGTGAGGATCTGCCCCCAGAAGCAGACGTGGATGTGAGGGCTTGAAAAACGTCGGGCGTTTAGGAGTAGAAGGTGAGCACGCTCTGGTGGTTGCCGCGCACCAGGAGGATGGGCGGCAGGTCCTTGGAGAGCGCCTCCAGCCAGGCCATGTACAGGGCGCTGGACACCGCCCCCTTGCGGGCCAGCGGCAGGCTCCTGCAGGATGGAAGGAAATAGGTCTTGGGTTATAGAGAAATGTATGAGAAAAAAAAAAACATTGGGCTTTCTATAGCTTTCCATTCGGTTCCAGATTCGGAGAGGAATTTCCTTTCATTTGAAAGGGCCCTGGAACAAACAATCATACGTTTGCTCCCCTAGCCATGACGCTTGTTGCTACACAGCTTTTAAAACCCTGATGTTTTTACCTTATCATGGCTATATGAGCAGTTTCATTCCACGGCATCCTGATTTTACTGGTTAATTTACTCAGTATTTCAATGTAAAGCACCTGGAATGGCATGATTCCTAAATTTCAAGGTGACTA